>PVJD01012436.1:0-39811 GCA_004026545.1 Mormoops blainvillei | reverse complement strand
GGAAGTTCTCTTTCATTGTTTTGTCAAATAAGTTTCCAATTTCTTGCTCTTCCTCTTCTCCTTCTGGCACCCTTATGATTTGGATGTTGGAATGTTTAAAGTTTTCCCAGAGGCTCCTAAGCCTATCCTCATTTTTTTGAATTCTTACTTCTTCATTCTGTTCTGGTTAAATGTTTATTTCTTCCTTCTCCAAATCATTGATTTGAGTCCTGGTTTCCTTCCCTTCACTGTTGGCTCCTTGTATTCTTTTTCTTTATTTCACTTTGCATAGCCTTCACTTCTTCCTCTATGTTACCACCATACTCAACCATTTCTGTGAACATCCTGATTACCAGTGTTTTGAACTCTGCATCTGATATAGGTTGGCTAGGTTGGCTATCTCTTCATGGCTTAGTTCTATTTTGGGAGCTTTAATCTGTTCTTTCCTTTGGGCCATATTTTTTGTCTCGGTGCGCCTGTTAAACACTGTCAGGGGCGGAGCCTTCAGTATTCACCAGGGCCGGGCACCCCACTTCGCAGCATTGTGGTGATGCATCTGTGAGGGAGGGGACAGAGTGGGAACAATGCCACTTGTTCAGCTCTTGCCTGCTTTCAGTCACTTCCACTGCTACTCACAAGCAAATCGGGCCCTTCTGGTGCTGATTCCAAGGTGGGTGGGTTTGTGTATGTTCTAGGACCCTGTGGGTCTCTCCAATGACCTCTCCTGTAAGGCTGGGAGTTTCTCCCGCTGGTGCAACCCCCATAGGTTTTAACAGCCAGAGGTTTCGAGCCTTTCTTTTCCTGTGCTGGAACCCTGGGTTGCATCATCTATCTCTCTCTCCAGTTTTCTCTCCCAGTTTATCCACACTCAAATGTGGGACCGCCTGGTCCACCAGCTGCTGGTTCACCATGTGTCCTCTCTGCCCCTCCTACCAGTCTGGATGAATATTTCTTCTTTAACTCCTTTGTTGTCAGATTTCCATACAGTTTGATTTTCTGGCAGTTCTGGTTATTTCTTTGTTTTTAAATTTGTTGTTGTCCTTCTTTTTGGTTGTGCGAGGAGGCAAAGTATATCCACCTATGCCTCCACCTTAGCTGGAAGTCCCAACTACTAGACTCTTTTAAATCACATGTGTTTATCCAAAGTAAGAGACTGAGGTTTGAAAAGAGTAGAAGCGGAGGGCGAAAGTAAGGTTAGAACTCTACTGGAACCAGACCAGTAGATGGTTTCAAATAAATCAGAGAAGCATAACTTCACCTGCTTACAATAAAGTAAAGCCAAGAAACTGATGGATAAGTCACAACAGTAAACCACCAAAATCCTGTCCAACAGTATACTGCATAAAAATGCAGTAAGAATGCAGTAAAAAAAAAAAAAAAAAGAATGCGAACACTCTGGTCCTTTCTTTCTAAGATTTCTTATATGCATCCCCTCCTTCCACTACCTCTTTGCCTCATACCTTAAACATTACGGCAGCCCCTAGCTGACCTAACTCTAGCATCCTGCTGTGATGCAATCCCCTTAAAATAAAATTTCATTCAATTCAAACACTTCTGTAAGTTAATCTCTACATAATACCTATCCTCAAAGGATTCACCATCTAGTAGAAAAGCATACAGGGTGGAGTGAAAGTAGATTTATAGTTGTGAGTAGTGAAAGAGTTTATTCTTTTTTCAATCCTCACCTGAGGATATGTTTATGATCTTGGTAGGGAGGGGGGAAGGGAGGGAGAAAAACATCTGTGGGAGAGAGAAATATCATGGATTGCCTCCTGTACACACCCTGACCAGAAATCAAACCTGTAACCTTCTGGAGCATGAGATGACGCTCTAATGAACCTAGCCACCTGGCCAGAGCAAGAGTTTATTCTTGCATTATTGTTTATTAATTATTGTATTATTTTCCTACTTTTGCCCCAACCTGTACCTCTCATGATTCTCATGTCTAAAATTCTCATCAGCACAACCGTTTGAAGAACAATTTATCAGTATTTAGTAGAGTTAAAGATGCATCTACACTTTGACCCAGGGATTCCACCGCTGGAAAACTAACCTATTTCCTTGTGTACTCTAAAACTTGTACACAGGAGGGGAAATATGTATAAGAATGTTTGCAGAAATATTATTTGTAATAGAAAAAAAACTTAAGTGTCCATCAACAAAAAATGTTTGTTACTATAAATCTTTCCAAATAAAGTATATATATGCATATATTTATGAATATGTATATGTATACACAGACTCCCATATGCTCATCACCAACATCTAAATTAAAAGTTGGCCATCTTGCTTTATCCTACTCCTTTCCAAGAAAAAGAAAAGTACTTTAATGCTAATACATGGTATTTGGTTGTTATATCCCAAAAGCAATTTTATTCCAGGACAATTTTCCTTTCCCCCTATCTACCTCACCTCTATTTTAATCTCCTATGACATTAAATGACCAGTTCACTCGTATGTCATGTTCTGGATTTTTATTGTTTCAATTTCTTTTTCATTCTTTCACCTTCCAAATTCTTATAAACTGACAGTCTACAGTTGACTAAATCCAGATTTTAAATTCTGGAAAAAAATATTTCATACTTGATGCTATATACTTGACATTGAATCACATCAGAAAGCACATTTTTTTGGTTCCCTTTCAGTGATACTAAGATTAATAATTAGGTTGGTGACAGCCTGATCCTTCCACTGCAAGGTTACACTGTTATACTTTGAGACCAAGTAGTACTCTGTGGAGTGTTACTTTGGCACCATGTGAATATCCAATTCCCACTGAACCTTTTGCCTAACACTTTTAATATCCATTAATGATCCTGGCCCAAATTAACTATTTTATAAAAAGTTATAACAAATTGTGACTTTCTAGTTCTATGATTCTTCCTGTATTTATTATCTGACATTCCTCATTAACTGTATACAGTTTCTACTAAAAAGGCACTTCAAATGCTTATTCACCAATTTTCAGAGTAAAGAATAGGTGACAATCATCACCATTAAAAAAATTTTTTTGTTATATGCTGTTTCAATAAATTACTCATTCCTTTTTTATATTCAAACTGTCCCAATTCTGGCCAATCAGAGCCTCTTCAGGCTGGCCTTTTTCTGTCTTAAAAGCTTTCCCCACTTCTGGTACAAGGTGTTCCAGGCTTGCTATGTATTTTCCCTGCCCCAGTCCTAAAATCAGACATTACTTTGAGGAGCCCCAGATTCCAAGGAGAAACATTTAAAGACCAACATTGGGGTAAGAGAAGTATTCACATCTACCAAAATTATACACTTGCTTCTAGGTCCTTTCAGTGAATAGAGCTATGAAAGAAATATATTTATACGAACAGAATTAATAAATTTTCAATCATAAATTCATATTGACATAATTCAATTAAACATTGTCAGGTTTTTTACTTAGCTTCTTTGATTTGATATCTCTACTGGCTTCTAATATATAAGCATAAAAACTGATTGGTTTTATCCTACAATATTTATGAACCGGTATCAAAATAAAAATACCAATATTACAACTAACAATTACATGAAGTTTAAGGATTCTTTTTGTCCTTAGCACATATGCCACTTACTGTTGCACTCAAAAGTCACCAGAGATTGTATTTTTCTCCATGTTATTTAAGTAACTTTTTAAGGTTCATTTGTTCAAGCTTGTTCTCAATTTTAAGAATTGTTTTTATTTTGAAGTATTATTTTTAAATGTGTAAAATGTTTCCACACTTCAAAAATCCAATGTACCACTGGTGGGAAATACTATTAATGGGGAGGTTATGCATGTATGGGGGCAGATGGTGTATGGGAAATCTCTGTACTTTCCCCCCAATTTGGCTGTGAGCCTACAACTACCCTAAAAATATTGTCTTAAAACATTATTTTGGAGTTAACTGGGAAAATGTGTACACTGCCTTAACATGTAATGACATTACAGAATTATGTTGATTTTTCCATATATGATAATGGTATTGTAGTTTAAGTTTATATATTTTTAGAGATAAAAACAATGTATTTATGGATTAAATAATGTAATGCTTGAAATTTTCTAATAATTTGAGGATATGTATGAAACTAGTCACAAGTTGATCATTTCTGAAGCTGGGTAATAAATACATGGGAATTCATTATACTCTTTTCCTTTTATATAAAGTTTTCTACACAAATTTACCCACCTTCTAGATAATACAAGGACCTTAGAACCTAAAACCCTCACTTATCCCCTTCTTCATTGCCTTTTAATCCATTATTCTTACTGCTTTATGTAATCAACTTTCATTTTCCAAATATGTATCATTTTCTTTACTTTTCAGCCCTTCGTACATTTTATTCCTCATGTGGTTATTTAAACTCAAATTAATTAAAAATTCAATACCTCATTCATACTTGCTACATTTCAAGTGCTCAATAGCCCTATGTAGCTTATTACTACAATACTGGGCAATACAGATAAATAATATTTCCATCATGACAGAAATTTCTAATGAACAGTGCTGGTTTAAATTATCTTTAATGGATGAGAGATTGAAAACAACATGTTTTTGTCTAAAATATCTTTATTTCATCATCATTCTTTAAAGATATTTTCACTGAGTGTAAAATTCTAGGTTGGCAAACTTTATTTTTTTTTAATTTTTAAAATTTTATTCATTTTTAGAGAAAGGGGAAGGGAGGGAGAAAGAGGGAAAGAAGCTCGATGTGTGAAGGAAACATCCACTGGTTGCCTCTCATGTGCCCCCCAACTGGGGGTGGGTGGAGGCCTGGGCCTGCAACCTAAGCATGTGCCCCAACTGGGAATCCAACTGGCAACCTTTAGGTTCACAGGCCAGTGCTCAATCCACTGAGCCACACCAGCCAGGGCAGCAAGCTTTTTTCATTTCATATTGCAGATATCATTTCACTAACTTCTGACTTTCACTATTGCTGTTGAGAAGTCATCTATTAATCTAATTCTTGTTCCTTTGATGGTTATCTTCTTTTCTCCAGCAGCTTTTAAGATTTTTCTGTTACCGATTTTTTGAAATTTCATTATGATATCTCTAGGTGTGGATTTATTTTTATGTTGATTGGGCTATGTTGGAAATCTTGAATCCTGGTTTGGTATCTTTCATTGGTCCTGGAAAATATCAGCCATCATCTCTTTAAATGCCCCATTTTCTCCCCCCTCTTCTCCTGAAATTCCAGTTAAGATCTTCTTACTCCATGCTCCATATCTCTTATTGTCTTCTACATTTTAAATCTTTTTTGCCTCTAAGCTACATCCTGAAAATTTTGTCTGGTCTATATTCCAGGTCAGTAATTTTTCTGATATATCCAATCTGCTGCAAACTACATCATTAAGTTTTAATTCAGGTGCTGTATTTTTTTTAAAGACTTATTTATTTTTAGAGTGAGGGGAAGGGAGGGAGAAAGAGAGGGAGAGAAACATCAGTGTGCCAGAGATACATCGATCAGTTGCCTCTCACATGCCCCCAACCAGAGACCTGGCCTGCAACCCTGACATGTGCCCTGACTGGAATCAAACTGGCAACCTTTCAGTTCACAGGCCGGCACTCAATCCACTGAGCCACACCAGCCAGGGCCAGTTAACACATTTTTTATTTCCAGCAGTTGCATTTGTTTTTTTCAAATCTACAGTGCCATTTTTTTTTTTGTAGTTTCCTATATCCTGTCAAGTTTGTCATTTATTTCTGTAAACATGGTAAGCATGGTTGTTTTATCGTGTATCTTCTAATTCTAACATATAATGTCTATGAAAGTATTTTTCGCAGAGTTGTTTCTGTTGGTTTTTGCCTATGTTTCCTTCTTTCCTTGTATGCCTGGTTATCTCTGAGTGGTCAGTGTCCTTGAAAAATTATTTGTGGGAATGCCTAAGATGAAGGAGTATTTTCCAGGGAACACCTGCATTTGCTTCTGCCAAGCTCTTAAGGGACACTACCAGTCAAGGAACAATCTAAATTAAGTCATGACTTAAGGTTATCTTACTTTACTAGGCTATGGCCACAACTTTATAAAGATTTCTTGTTTCCTTTTCCTTTTTTTCTCCTGCTCTGCTTAGTGCTGAAACAGCCTGCCCTGAAGTCCCCTGATAACTGGCTGGGAGGCAGGCAATGAAAGAGGAGCAGGGGTTAGTTCTGGTTCATCCTTACCTCTCAGGTATAAATATATGGAGTCCAATTCTAGTAGGGAAATAAACCCTTAAGACTCTACATGTCTGTATGTTGGGTAGGTAATGAGTCTTGATTTCTGTCTGCCTTATCCCACAAAAGTGATGATCAGAAATCTAAATTACCTAAATTTCTTGATGTCAGCAAACATATTCAGGGCCAAAGTGGCTTCAGTTCTCCAGGTATTCTGCTAACCGCTCTTGGTTTAGGCTTTCTTCCAGGATTTGACTTACCAGACTCTCCTATCTTCTTAGTTTTTTAAAACTTGAAAGGTAATATATTTTATCCAGCATTTCAGTTGTTTTCGAAAATAGCACTGGTCTAAATAATCTAGGCCACCATTATCCTGGTGCAAGACATAGTTTGAAGTAGAGCTAACAAGACTTCCTGATGTATACATGCCAGTGTTCAAGAAAAAGGAGTAAATGATGACATCTAGGCTTTTTGCACAACTTGTTGAAAAGTAGGACTACTTACTGAAATAAAGATGGTAAAGTAAAATAGGGTGGATCAGGTGTTAAAAATCTGGCCACTGGCTTGTTAAGTTTGAGATGCTTTAGCTAGGTAATAAATTTCTTGTGGGTGGAGACAAGAATTTTTTTTGTGTTATTTGCACCCATAAGTACTTTAGAAAAGTACTGCACACATCGTTGGCATTCAAGTAACCAAGAACTTCTCTACCTCATCACTACTAACGTTTTGGGACTGATAGTTTTTTGTTGTGAAGGCTGTCCTATGCATTGTAAGATATTTAGCAGCATAGGATATTTAGCAGCATCCCTGGTCTCTACCCATTAGATGTCAATAACACCATCTTCTCCATTTTATAATATCAAAAAAAAAAAAAGTCTCTAGATAATGCTGAATGCCCCCTGGGGAGCAAAACCATCCCTAATTGAGAACCGTTAAATGCTACTTGAATTAAAGTTAACTTCTATCCACTATACTATTACCATCCTTTCACTCAAGTGGACACATTAAAGACATATAGGAGGTCAAAGTCCATCCAAGTCCAAACTGTAGCCCAAACCAATTCAGCATTTCTCAAGCTGTGTTTCCCAAAGCTCCAGAAGTACAGCGAAAGGCAGTTGGTAAAGAGGTAAGCACAGGTTGGAGATGACACAACAGTTTCACCCTCACTTAAATAAGATTACCTCCAACTGTTAGAGGATTCTATATAAAACATTATTTGTAATTTTTAAAGCATTAAAAAAACTATTTCTGGTAAAACATCTCTTCAGATATAAAATGGTTAAAATTTTAAATCTCAAGTAAGAATTAATAACTTTTTTTATTGCTATTCCACACCCAAATCCTTATTAACATAGACTCAGAAAAAAATACTAAATTCATTCGCAAGTCCTGACGTGCATGTGCTTTACCTATGTTCTCCTTTCACTTTTTTTGACTCTAGCCAAATATAATCAGGTAAAAGTCTTATGAAATCAAGACCTCAAAAGTCAGATTCTGTAATATAACTCCTTCAAATTAACTTTAATCCCCAAATTATATTTCAAGAGCTTCTTTTAGGTAGTACCCACAATGTTGT
Source organism: Mormoops blainvillei (assembly GCA_004026545.1). NCBI lineage: Eukaryota > Metazoa > Chordata > Mammalia > Chiroptera > Mormoopidae > Mormoops > Mormoops blainvillei. Next base: position 32,119 of record PVJD01012436.1, on the reverse strand, counting down.
GACTCCTTTCCTCCGTAAGGATAAACCTCTCTTATACACAGTTACTCTCAAATGTACTATAAAAAATACTCTTGTCCTCTACTGTAAACTTCCTCTAAATCGGTTTTAATATAGTTTTAAAAATTACAGTAAAATCTCATCCACCCTAAAGATCACTTCCTTATTCAAAGCTATTCTTATTTCTTCAAATTTCAGGTACCAAAAGATATAATTAAATTGGAACTATGCTGACATATCAAGTTCCTACATTCCACATAAGCTATGTACTTACCAGTTATACAGTTTCTATTTCTCTACCTACATTCAACCTATGCATACCAATGCCGCTATTTGACTATAAAACTATGAAATCATTACAAAGATGTTCTCCATGAAACCTAGAATATAAGTGTTCCTAAGGATAAAAAATATTTACTGATGACTATTTAATATTCACATGTAGGATAACGTCAAGTTCCATATCTAAAGCACACAAATTATATACACACACTAAACTAAAAGCAGAATAAGAATTTTTCAATTTGCATGTCCAGAACTTCTACACACATGCCAAAACCTAACCTTCCTCCTGTACTCCCTGACAATGCTGCCACAGTCTCTACCTCACAAATCAGAAATCCAAGAGCTATCCTCAACTCTTTCTTCTCCCTCATGTCTCTACATACAGTTTGTTAGTCATCAAGTCCTTTATGGTCTACTGCACATCTCTTTTTTTCTCTCAATTTCTCTTTTTGATAGACAATTCGAGTACTTTCGTATAGCTCAAAAATCCAAACAATGTATACACTGAAAAGTCTCAATGAAAGCATTTACACTACTTTCCACCCTCCTTGTAGCCACAACAAGTAACCACCTTCACTAGCTTCATAGGCACCCTTACAGTATTTCCATAATTTCCAAAAGACAGCATTACTACATACTGCTCTGCCCTTACTTTTACTTAACATATCCTGGAGATCTTCTTTCCTATTAGCTCATAGAGAGCTTCCTCATTTTTCTGTGTGTGCAGCTGCTTAGTATGCTACAGTGTGCATAAACCTTATTTTACTATAGATGGACACTATTGCTACTGTAAACAATGCTACAATTAATAACTTTAAAGATGTATCATTTCATTTCATATAACTGTAAGATAAATGCCCTGAAGTAGAATTATTGGAACAAAGATAAATAAAAATGTAATTTTGATAGATATTGCCAAATTGCCCTCATGTCATTTTTAAATTAGTCAGTCCTTTTCTCATCATTCTCTTTGCCACTGCATTCTCCTGCCTGTGTTAATGAAGTACCCCTTAAATGGTCTCCCAACCTTCTCCAACTATTGTCCATCCTATTGCCAAACTGATCTTTTAAAAAAAATTTTTTTAAAGTTTTATTTATTTTATTTTAGACAGAAAGGAAGGGAGGGAGAAAGAGAGGGAGAGAAACATCAATGTGTGGTTGCCTCTCGCACGCCCCCTTCGGGGGATGTGGCCCACAGCCCAGGCCCTGACTGAGGAATCAAACTCGTGACCCTTTGGTTGGCAGGCCGACGCTCAATCCACGGAGCTACACACCAGCCAACGTTGATCATTATTTTAAATTAAGTTTTAAATATACACTATAATATTCTAATTATAGAATGTTAAAAATTATTGGAAAGGCTTAAGTTTCCTCTGATCATACCTCCTTATCTCTACACCCAAAACCCAAACGTGTATCCACTATCCAGGAGTTAGCCACTATTATCAGCTTAGTATATATCTTACCAGACCATATTCCTTGCTATTGCATGAATAGAACATAAAGCTGATTTGGGTTCTTTCTTATTTATATAAATGCTATCATACTGCATATACTGCTCTACAACTTATCATGCAATAGGTTATGTAATTTACTCATTTTTTTAAAATTGTTACATGTTATTCCATAGCACGAATGTACAAATTTACTTGCTCATTCTCCTACTTATGACCAGTTTTCCTTATTTTTCCCACTTTTTACTATTATAAATAATGCTGCAATGAAGATACCTATACATGCCTCCTTATGCACATATTGAATTGTTTCCTAGTGTAGAAAACGGACAGAGTTGTTGGGAATAGCATTTTAAATAGATACTAACAAACTATTCACACCACTTTATACCCCCAAACTGGCTATATAATTTACACTCCCAACAATAGTTTATAGTATTTATTATTACCTTACAACATAGCCAATCTTTCTATTACCAAGCTTTTTAAAGTTTTGTCTGTTACAGGTAAAAAAAAGTATCTTTCTGTTTTAATATATATCTTTCAAATTACTTATGAGATTGCATATCTTATCAAATGTTTGCTGGTCATTTATGTTTCCTTTCCTGAAACTGCCATCTCATATTCTTTAATTATTTTTCTATGTCACTTTCTTTGTAGGAGTGCATTATGTATATTTCTGGTTTATTATATATGTTGCAAAAATTCCTGTCTCTTTAAAATTTCTATATTTTGAACATAGTCAAAGTCTTAAACTGGGGTCAAATTTATCAAAATAGATTTCTAAAACATATATAAAATATATAATTATAAAAATATAGTTATAATGATAAAAATATATATGTAATCATATAATGCAATCATCTATAGAATAGAGTAGGATATAACCACATGTATATTTAACTTGAAGTGAAAAATAATTAAGGAGTTGGCCATCTACCATTGTACTTCATAAATAAACATAAGTCCCAGAATTAGCCTAAAATGAGAATCTCTCATTTCTTAAGTACGTCTCAGTTCTCAAATGTTTCTTTAGAGTGAATTTCACATTGTAATGGGTGAAAGTTGAATGTTTGAAAAAGATTTTTTTTTTTGGTACAACTTTGCCCATAAATGTAGGCCAACTTCTAGGGCACAATTAAGAAAATAGTGCTAGGTTTCACCACTAGAGGAAAAACTAGCTATACTGGACTTACTGAAAGATGATATTTTTACTTCCCATGTGACAGCTTCCTACAAGTAATTTTGACTATACATAATTTTCACCTAATTGCAAAACCATTGAATAAGTGATGACTCCATTGCATTTCAGACCATGAAGGATCTGCTCCATGTCACACTGCAGCCTCCTGAACTCACCGCTTCCCCCTTAGATTCTCACGATAATATTCCTTTGTGTTATTCTGCTTGAGAAGTCTTTCCTTATCCCAATTTACCTGACCAAATATTTGTATTCTTCCTACAAAACCCAGTTCAGACATTACCTCCTGAACAAGCTACCCCTGACCTTCTCAACAAAAAGAATTAATCGTTTCTCTACTCTCTCATCATGCTCTGAGCACACTTTCATTAAGACATAAATCCCGCCATATTAGGAATAATTTGTTTACAAGCTCTCCTCAACCATAAGCTTCAAGAAGTCAGGCAGTGTTTATCTTAGTCGTATGCATACATCAATATCTAGCAGTCTCTAGCATCTCACTCAATAGCTATTTGCTAAATTAAATCAGTCCTGTCTATTCAGTACTATAGTAAACATTAAAAATCTATACACAAAAGAAAATTGGAATCGTACACATGCACACACAATACGCACACACAATGTGTATATATATGAACAATGTAAAATACATTTCTTTCTGTAGATCACAATAAAAAATAATTTGAAAGCTACTTCCATAGTTGCTATGAGTGCAGAAAAGCTTTAAATTATCAAACAAAATGACATAGTTAAGGAAGACTTCTTCAATGAAAGTCTTAGCCATTTGAAGTGTGCACTGCCTCTCTAATCTCACCTATCACTCCCTCTTATTTTTATGCTCCAACCAAGCCAAACATATTCCCACCTTAGGGTCTGGGATGGACATGTTTCCTTTCTCTAGAAAGTTCTTTACTTAGATAAATTCATCCTTTACGCCTTCATTCCAGACACCCAAAGAGAGAAGCTTTCCCCGACCACCTAAAATAGCAACCATCTCCCACCCTTCTATGCTCTTATCCAGTTTTATTCCTTTTCATTGCACTCATTACCACCTGACATTTGTTTACAGTGCCCCTCTCCCTCCCCACCCCCAATGTCAGAAGACTTTGTCTTCTGTTTTCTTCATTACTATGACACCAGAGATTAGAACAGGGACTGGCACAGAGCAAACATTTCTGAACAGGCTTTGACCAAAAGACAAGGAAAAGGAAAAGGAAGAACACATGGATCTGTGCCTGAACATGGTATATTACAGAGGAAATACTAGCTTGATAATGTTACGGAGTAAGAAAATAAGGTTGAAGAAGAATATATTGAGAAAAGGTTTGAAAACCAGAAAGTAGTTTGGACTTTATCCTGCAGACTGTTGGGAGACATTCAACACTGTGAACAAATGGTAGTCTATTCAAACATTTATTTAGCACAAGTTCAATTCACTTTGCTTGGCACAATTCTAAGTGCAAAGGTCAATACCACATGTTTTCTCCTGGGACTGCTTAGGTTTAGTATCAGTGGGTTCAAAACAAGTTTTAGGAAAATTATCCTGGCAGACATACGCAGGATGGATTTGGAGGAAGGAGACTCAAGTTAAAAAGGTCAAATAATAGGCAATGCAGGATCCTAAGACAAAATGAAATCCAGTAAAGAATAGCCTAGAGAACTGTGCTGACTGCTAGATATAAGAAACGAAGGAGAAACATGTATCACTGAAAACTTTAAGATTTAAACATGATGATGATAAAACTAACAAAGAAAATGGAACACATGGGAAGCCGTGTAATAAGAAATCTAAAAGTGATGGAAATTCCTTGAGCGTCCCATTGGACACATTCAGTAAACCATTGGGAGATACAAACCTGGCGAGTATACATGTAGGAGGCATCAGCATATAAAACAGCCATCTGATAGAAGACAAAGAGGAGAGGAGAGGACCAACACTGAAGGGAGTAATGGTAGTGGTAAGAGGATCATGAAACAAATAAAGAAAACAGAAAGCAGTAGTCGGAAAGGGAAAACCAGGATAGCACACAAACATGAAGGGCAAGTAAAGAAAGAATGTTAAGAAGCTTAGGCGAAAATCAATATATTCATTCATGCACTGCATCATGACGTTTCAGCTGACAACAGGCCATACACAATAGTAGTCACACAAGATTATAATGGAGCTGAAAAATTCCCATCACCTAGTGTTGGTATAGCGGTCCTAATGTCACGAGTTACTGGTAATGTTGATGTAAACAAACCTACTATGCTACCAGTTGTATAAAAATGTAGCACATACAATTATGTATAGTGCACAATACTTGATAATGATAATCAACTATGTTGCTGGTTTGTGCATTCACTGTAACATATTTTTTATCATTATGCTAGAGTGTATTCTTTCTACTTATTAAAAAAAAGTTTGTGGAGCACACTTTCCCTTTCTACCTGTGCCTCCCTGGCTGAGCTGAAACACAGAGGTCTCACCAAAACAGAGGGGAGTAGACCAGTGCAGTGCAAAGCAGACTGACACAGCAGAACCATCTAGCCTGAGAGGGCATGGCCTCAGGGCTGTTCTACAGCCATGCTGTTTCACAGCCATGCTGTATCACCATTGAGCTGTTTTCCACCGAAAAAAGTATCCTTCACCACACACACACACACACACACACACACACACACACACACACTCTGCTATAAAACAGCAAGCTGTATTATGCCAGCAGTAGCCTCATACATGTCATGTTTGCTGTGTCTCTTGATTGCATTTCTTCTTGGCCTTGATTTAATCTCATGTTGTTTTGTACAGAGACGTGTATAGGCTTGTACTCTAGGAGCAACAGGCTATACCATATAGCGTAGGTATGTAGTAGGCTACACCATCTAGGTTTGTATGAGTGCATTATATGATGTTTGCACAATAAAATCACCTAACAAATGTATGCTCTCCATTAAATGGCACGTGACCGGCTGAGTAAAATCAGGATGAAGACAATACAACTGACAAGAAGGATGTTTCTTAAATAGTCTGAATATGACATTACATAATTGCAGCAAGTTAGGGAAGAAGTAGTAAAAATGCTGAGGGCAGCAATTATAACTAAGACCTTAAAAATTTTTTTGGAAGAGAAACAAGGGAGAAAGCTGGAAAGAACAGTAGTGAAATTAATCAAAGTTGATTTTTTTTTCCCTCCCCAAATAAAGAAGTCTGTACATACAAGGGTGGACACCCCACCCTCCCCCCAAGAAAACAGAATTATCTTCCGGAGGGTGGGTCCCTTGTAGTACAGGCTTCCCCCACTAGGTGAGTGTTCTAGGAACCCATCTGCAGCAGTACATCAAATGGTATTGTGAGAGGCTGCGTTCAGCTTCAGTGAATTTTTTTGGAAGACTGTTTCAGTGCATTTTCCCATTTCATGATGGGTGATTTACAATCACAACTGACCACAGCAAGCTGAGTGTTCAGCCATTTTGACCAAAAATGGCATGACCCCCATGCCTCACCCTACCCATTCACCCAATCTTGTCCGGATCAACTCTTTCTTGTTCTGCTGGATAAAAGAAGTCCTCAAAAGGAAACATTCTGCCACTGCGGAAGAGGTGAAAAAAATGGCAGAAACACTAAAAGGCATCAAAATCAAAGATGGTGATGTAGGCAACTATGGCTTGCCTCTTCGCACAACCACATCAACATTATAGAATCATCACTCAGAACCAACACTCAGAACCATCAGAAATTGAGTTGAATTAAAGTCTGACAACTATGAAATCGAGCTGAGTGGAAGTCCAACAACTACAGAATTAAAGAAACCACATCCATTCAGACTGAGCCAGAAGTTGGTGCCACATCTGAGACTCCATCAACCTGGCTAACACTGATGGATCTGCCTTGGAGATGCCCAGAGACTCTGCCCCACCGAACTTATGGGCCCAACCAAGCTACTTTTCCACATGATTGGCTGGTCTTGGCTCATGCTTCACAACTTCCTAAATCCTATCAAACAAGCAACATCTGGCTTCAGTGAGCCCCAGGCCCAGCACTTTCAGCAGTCAGCCTAGATGCACAGCTTGGCTTTGCCTGGGAATCTCCAAGCCCAGCACAAGTAACAGTCATCTCAGATTGCTTTATAACTCTGGCAGGGTGCCCCAGGCAACATAGGTTGGGGCTGACCTTGGCCTGCACCACCGAGGAAATCCCAGGGCCAACACACCCAGTGGACAGCTACAGACTACGTAGGAGCACCAACACCCTACCCCTGCACAGATGATCCTCCACAGAGGGTGGAGGTTGGTGGTCAGCGGTCACAGCCATCTTTGCAGCTGACTGGCCTAACTAAATCCCTCCCATTGACCTGACAACAGTAATCAAGGCTCAACACAACAGGAGGGTGTACTCAGCTCACACAAAGGGTGCACCTCAAGTATCCAACCTGGGTGATAGAGGAGGCTGTACCACTGGACCCTACAGGACACCTACTATATAAGAACACACTCCCAAGACACAGAGTCAAAGCAGCTCTACCTAATACATAGAAACAAACACAAGGAGGCCGCCAAAAAGAGGAGGCAAAGAAAAATGGCCCAAATGAAAGAACAGATCAAAACTCCAGAAAAAGAGCTAAACAAAATGGAGATAAGCAGTCTGTCAGATGCAGAGTTCAAAACACTGGTTATAAGGATGCTCAAGGAACTTAGTGAGGACCTCCGCAGCATAAAAATGATCATCAGAAACAAAGGATACACTAATTGAAATAAAGAACAAATGACAGGGAAACAACACTGAAGTGGATGAAGCTTAGAATCAAATCAATGATTTGGAATATAAGGAAACAAAAAACAACCAACCAGAACAAGAAGAAAAAAGAATCCAAAAAAATGAGGATAGTATAAGCAGCCTCTGGTACGATTTCAAAAGGGCCAGCATTCGCATCATAGGGGTGCCAGAGGGAGAAGAGAAAGAGCAAGAATTTGGAACTCTATTTGAAAAAATAGTGAAAGAAAACTTCCCTAATTTGGTGAAGGAAATAGGCATCCAAGTCCAGGAAGCAGAGAGTCCCAAACAAGATGGATGCAAAGAGGCCCACTCCAAGACACATCATGATTAAAACACCAAAGGTTAAAGGTAAAGAGAGAATCTTATAAAGCACCAAGAAAAAAGAAGTTACTTACCTCCAGGGGAGTTCCCATAAGACTGTCAGCTGATTTCTTTTTCTTAAAAAATATTTTATTTATCTATTTTCAGAGGGAGAGGAAAGGAGGGAGGAAGAGAGGGAGAGAAACGTCAGTGTGGTTGCTTCTCACATGCCTCCAATCTCCTGTGCACTGACCAGGAACAGAACCAGTGACCTTTTGGTTCACAGGCTGGCGCTCAATCCACTGAGCCACACCAGCCAGGGTTGTCAGCTGATTTCTTAAAAGAAACTTTGTTAGCTAGAAGAGACTGGCAAGAAATATTCAAAGTCATGAAAAGCAGGGACCTACAACCAAGATTCTTCTATGCAGCAAAGCTATCATTTAGAATCAAAGAGCAGATAAAGAGCTTCCCAAACAAGAAAAAAACTAAAGGAGTTCATCATCACCAAACCATTACTACGTGAACTGTTAAAGGGACTTATTTAAGAAAAAGATGATCAAAACTATGAACAATAAAATGGCAAGAAATACTTATCAACACTTTAATCTGAAAAACAAACTAAGCAAACAAGAACAGAGACAGAATCATGGATATGAAGAACATTTTGATGATTGCCAGGTGGGAGGGGCTGGGGGACAATGGATGAAGAGGTGAGGGGAATAAGAAGAACCAACAGGCAGGTACAGAATAGCCATGGGGATGTAAAGTACAGTATAGGAAATGGAGCAGCCAAAGAACTTATAAGTTCCAAAGAACTTATAGGAGACCCATAGACATGACCAATGGTGTGGGGATTTCCTGAGGGAGTGGGGGATGCTGGGCAGAGCAGGGCAAAGGGGGAAAAATCAGGACAACTGTAATAGCATAATCAATAAAATATAATTAAAAAATAAGTAAATAAAAGGCATCAAAATCAACAAGTTCAAAAACTGTTTTTGAGTAATGGAAAAAAAGTCTCAATAGGTCTATTACATCAAATGGAGAGTATTAATACTTTAAAAGTGACTGAAGTTTAAGCATGTAAGAATAAATATACATTTTTTAATAAATAAATTCCGGTTTTTGGGGGGTTCCCCCTCATATTCGAATGCAGAAAGGAACCACCATTGCCAATGATGATCAAAGTGATCAGAGAGGAAAGGTGTGGCAGCAAGATTCCTACAAAAGCAAAAGAATCTATTAATACTTCCATTTAGTTTACAAAATACGATGAGAGATCTTCCCGGTGACAATTTTCAAAAATGTGCAAATTTGTACTCTATTTTCTTTTTCAATTAAGTAGAAGTCAATGACATCTTTTGAGGGAGAGGAAGAAGATATGAGACAAAAGAAAAATCTGAGATTTATAAAATAATTGCCAAGAAGTAGCAAGGGCCCACTGGAATTGTTAAGCATATATTCAGCGTGGCCAAAAATATTTTCATAGTCATCCACCTTCCTCCACAAATACACTGCAACCTATGAGAAAAAGAGAAAATAGATGGTAAAAAGATTTGACAACAGGAGTCTAGTAAAACATGAAAGAGGTGACTCGTCAAATTCAGGCTATATCTAGTACATACAGGAATAAGCTAAGGGTGAAAACTGAGGGTCCCTATGAATGGAATAAAGGAGCACAGATGGAGTAATCATGTGGGCAATGGTCAAAGTTCACACAAGTCAGTTAGGATATAAGGGGAATATTTTACATCATTCACTTAACACACCTACTGTGCTATGATCTGATTGATTGCGTGTCTCCCCTACCTCCCAAATTTGTATGTTGAACTCTTAATGCCCAAAGTGATGGCATTCTAATACCTTCTAAGGTGGGGCTTTTTGGGGAAATGATTAGGTCATGAACGCAGGTGGATCATGAATGAGATTAATGTTCCTATGAAAGGACCCCTGAGATAGCTCCCTTGCACCTTCTACTATGGGACTGTACAACAGAGAAGTGTGCAACCTGAAAGAGGCTTTTCATCACAACCCAACCATGCTGGTGCCCTGATCTTGGACCTAACAACCTCCAGAACAGTGAGAAATAAATTTCTGTTGTTTATAAGCTACTCAGCCTCTGGCAGTTCTGACTAAAACAGTCTTATTCACAATAGCCAAGATGTGGAAGCAATCTAAGTAATTGTTGATCAGTGAATGGATAAAGATGTTGTATAGGTATACTGGAATATTACTCAGCCATAAAAAATGAAATCTTGCCATTTGCAACATGGATGGACCTAGAGGATATTAGACTAAGTGAAATGTCAACTAGAGAAGGACAAATACTATATGATCTCCAATGAAGAAACAAAAACTCATAGCTATTAAGAACAAACTGATGATTGACATAGGGGAGAGGGTTGAGAGGATGGGTGAAAAAAGTGAAGGGGAATAAAAAGTACAAACTTACAGTTATAAAATAAGTAAGTCATGGGGATGTAATGTACAGCATAGGGAATGTAGTCAATAGTGTCATAACTTTGTAGGGTGACAAATGGTTACTAGATTTATCATGGTGATCACATCATATACACACATTGAATAAATGTTTTGTATCTGAAACTCTTATTGTACATCAACTATATTTTAATTTAAAAATTTACCTCTTTAGATACGTGGTAAGTGGTGTAGACACAAAGGAGTACAGGAGTCAGATTTTTTGCTATTGTTTTGTTTTTGTGACACCCTGAGAATCTTTATTGTAGCCAAAATATACCCACCCACCTTATATCTAAGAGCAAAATACAGCATGATTTTTCCTAAAGGCATACATTCTACTCAGAGAAAATGAGAACAGGGGAGTGAATATGAAAAAGGTAGTGGAAAAGATCATACTTATTGTCCCCTTTCCCCACTCTAATAAAAAATTACTTATGAATGGATCTCTATTTCCCTTTTTTCAAATATTGTGAAAACACTTAGAATTACAGCAAAAACAGCATTTACAAGTGAATTTATTTAGAACTGTTGTCAAAGTTCAAAATACCATGAAAGATCTTGAGAAGACAGCAGAGTATTTCACATAAAAAACTGAATGATCAGGTTAGCTTAGCCCTAAATGATGATGAAAACATGAAAGATTAATTTCGGCTATGCCAGTCTCCTTGGTGGAGGTAAATTATATAGATGAGAGATGGACAGATGAACACAAAGGCCAGGCCCCAGGCTGCTCCTGACGATATTACGATTCTTCCATGTTTGGGTATAAACAGGCCATGATCACTCCAGCTCCCACCCTAATTAGATTAGGAATCAGTACATGGAAAATGCTAGGATAAATGTCTCTGAAGATGTGGCCCAGTAGAGCCAAGTAGCCTAGGAGTGGGTACACAGTCCTCATCTGTTCCATACAATCTTTGGATAATGGTGGTGAAGGAAATGAAACAGAAACCAAGGCTCCAGTATAGAGATAAGTTCATGTCACCCACATACAGGTAATGGACAAGTCCCTCACATTGTATTCGTGGTTCTTGTTATTCTTTAAGACTATGATAATACAATATGAATAAAGAGAGCAAGGGTAAGCACTCCAGTCAACTGTAGAAACAGAAACCTTACCTCTGGAACAAAAAATTCTGTTGGTGTACCAGGGGCGTCCAACCTGTGGCCTGTGCAGCTCTGGATGGCAATGAATGTGGCTCAACACAAAATCATAAATTTACTTAAAACACTGAGATATTTTTGTGACTGTATGTCACAATGTATTTAATGTGTGGTCCAGAAATGCCAAAAGGTTGAACGCCCCTGGGAACCCTTGAAATTCCAAATAAAATCCTAAGCAAAGAGTTTTCAAGGTGACAAGGAAAATCAAAACATAGAATAGACACTGTGCCTAGGATGTTAAAATTTGAAAAAAAGGACGGCAACTTGATGTTGAGCAGTGGCAGGAGGGGTCCTATGAGGTAAAAGGGCACTTAGGCTTATTCCACCCCTTTTCAAACTACCACAGTCCCACGTCATAGGTGTAGAAAGTGACAGGGCCATTGTCAGGGTGGCCACTCTCTGCACTTGAACAAGTCACAGAGTTGCTATCACTGGTACTCAGTACAGCATCTGTCATTAATGTGATGAATAAAGCTGAATATAAACTTTCTGGTACTAAAAATTAGACATAAGCATCTAACAAACTAACACTGCTCCAATGAGAGACCCCAAGGAGAAAAGGAGACTCAACCACTGCCCAAAAGAGGTAAAATATCTGCAATATTATTCCCAGGTAGTGGAATCCACTGATGATATCATAACTTATAACTTCACTACTCTGTAGTAGCAATAAAGTGTTAAAAAGTCCATCAGCACAACACACATTCCAGCAGTAAATCAAGCCTGTTTTATGCCCCAAGAAATACTTAGTATAGATGTTCCCATATTGGTATTCCTAATCATAAAAATGGTTACTAAACTGGTGTTTTCCCCATACCGTTCAGTATAACATTCTTCATAAGCAGAACCCAGTGGGCTGTACATACAGCACTCTTCCTGGGATGGGACTACGTGGTCTGGGGCAATCAGTGCCTTGTCTGCACAAGCAGGGAGCCAGCTGTGGTAATGAAGCCTCTTGTTCATGGCAGAGGCATGGTCTCGCTAAACCTGTGAATGACATCATTCACACTGACAATGGCGGTGGGCTCTGTACAGAAAGGCCTTTTGGATCTTAGATCTGACAAATCAAACTGAGTATTCATAGGTCCAGATGTATTTCATGGTCTACCTCAGGGATGAGAAAATGCCTAGAATCATTATCCACATCTGCCACTTTTCTTAGACTCTTAAGCACTTAAGTCAGTCCACTCTCCTAAGAAACCACTATACCACGTCTTACCAATAACTTTATCCTTGGAGAGGAGAGGAAGTGACTTAATTCCAGTGTCTAGTTCTATAACATTATGACTTAAAATACTCACCTCAGTTTCCACATTCACGGAATAGGAGGGTATATTAAAGAGAGGTACCATGGTGGCTGCCACTCACCTCCTTTAAAGTATCACTGCTGTAGTAAACCACCATAGTACAAATGTCTTCTCCAGGAGGAGGTGGGGGGAGGTAGAAGAGGGTAAAGGAGGGCAGTAAGTGGTGATAGGAGACTTGACTTGGTGTAGTAAATACACAATACAGTATACAGGTGATGTATTGTAGAATTGTATACCTGAAACCTATATAATTTTATTAACCAATGTCACCCCAATAATTTTCAATAAAAAATTAACAATTAAAAAAAATATGTTATCCCTGAAGTGTAATGAGACAGAAAAAAGCTAACTGGATTAGAGGAACTCTTCAAGCCTCTTCTAGAAAAGATTCACACTATGCAAAAGAATTACAGTATCAGTAGGTTTAGCATATTTTTTAATCAAAGGAAATGGAAGTTAACATTTCCTGCTATTTTCTTTTTAATTTTTAAATTATGGATTACAAAGCTTTGTAACATGAAAATGTGTTTTAATATTAAAATAGGACTCAAAATTGAATAGTCTATAGGTTCCTTAACTGCAATTCCAAAATCCAATACCTCTGAAACCCAAAATAACTTAATTAGCAGGAAAACCCTTACCTGAACTGACATGAAGCTATTTATAATCTTATTTACCCCATTTAGTGTAAACGTTCATACATTTTCCTGCAGAAATAGTAACATGTTTAAGAGGGACTCTGTTGAAAAGTTATGTAACATTATTACATTGCCTATATCCGAAAAAATTCTTAATTCCAAAACCTATGAGACTCCAAGGGTTTTAGTGGGCTATGACTCTGTAAGTGCTTACATTTACTGAGTTATCAACTATGTGTCAGACACTGTGCTGATCACTTTATGTGCAGTAACTCATTTAATTCTCCCAACCACCATACGGAGATACTATCATTATTGCCATTTTAAAGAGGAGGAACTGAGGCACACAGTGAATAAACTGCCTAAAGTCACATATCTGGAGTGTAACTAGGCTAGAATGAATACAACATTTAAAACATACATAAGCTGAAGAAAACATAACCAAGTAGAGGACAGCCCTGGTTGGTGTGGCTCAGTAGATGGAGCTCTGGACTGCAAACCAAAAGGTCACCAGTTCTATTCCCTGTCAGGGCATGTGCCTGCGTTGTGGGTCAGGCCCCTGGCTGAAGCCACTGATCAATGCATCTCTCGCACATTGCACATCAATGTTTGTCTCCCTCTCTTCCCACAGCTCTAAAAGTAAATAAATAAAATCTTTTAAAGAAAGAGAACTGATTATTATGGCAGGGTAATAGGAGTCAGTGATATTTTTCTCTATTCAATTAATATATTATTTAATGGTAAGGAATAAAACAAAAACTACACAACACTTCATGCAAATATAAATTTTCACGTGAATTCCTAACTTGCATCAATTGCATAGTATAAAATACAAACTCCTAAGCTTATGCTAACATCTTTGACATATACCATCTTAATCTTTTAAAATCTTAATTACAGTACAGAATACAAATTCATAGATGTTAAAAAAATTCGAATAAGAAAAAATATCACCTATAAATCTACACTCAGAAATAATCACTGAACAATGCAGAAAAGGAAAGGGACTAATGCATATGGACAACAGTATGGTGATTGCAAGGGGTGTGGGGTTGGTGGTGGAAGAGGGCATAAGTGGAATAAGTGGTAATGGAAAAAATATAAGAAATAAAGTATTTAAATTTTTTTTTAATTAAGAAAAAATGTGGCACATATCTTCCCAGATGTCAATATATTTGTTTCTTGACCAAAATGGAATTGTTTTTAAATGTTTTTTTCACTTCCATATACCAAGACATCTTTTCATGTCTTTACTTTCTTCTAAGGCTGTTTTAATGATTAGGTAGTACGCCACTATAGGGTTGAAATATTTTGGTCATTTACATTACAGCATAACGATCAAGAGTCACTGGCTCTGGAGTCAAACTCCTGGCTCTACCACTAACTGTACCACCTTGGGAAAGCTACCTCATTTCTCTACAGCTCAGTTTTCTCTTCTGAAAAATGGGGATATTATCTACTTCATGATAAACAGGGGGTGGGGGGGAATTAAATGTTAATACACAGCTTTTATTATCAATAATGCTGCAACTGGTATGTTCACAAGCTACCAATTTAATAGTATCTTTATTACATCAAGATAAATCAGAATTTCCACATCAGAAGACTTTTGAGTCTATCAAATTACACCTCGGTTTAAAGAACTCATCAAATAGCTCTCTCACTTAACACTTAACTTCTCTTCATCCACTGAGAAAATAAAAATTATGATCCAGTTAAGCTACTCAGCTTGTTTCACTCAATTAGCCTTTGCTCTTCTACTTTTGTACCTGCAAACTTAAACATGTTTCATAAGATATCAAAGTCTATAGAGGACTTAAGGACACCGGGCCCAAATCTTCCCTCAGTACATCAATTCTTTTACCCTAGAACCCCTAACTTTAACACTGTCAGTGAGAGTGGACAACCTACCACCCAAAACAATATATACTGACAGTTTTTAAAAAACACTATTTTTAGAGAAAGGGGGAGGGAGAAAAGGAAACACTGACATGTGAGACAAACATCGATGTGTTGCCTCTCAGCACACCCCCAACCAGGGACCTGGTTCACAAACCATCATGTGCGCTGATCAGGAAGAATCAAACCTGTGACCCTTTGCCTTGTGGGACAACACCCAACCCACTGAGCCATGTCAGTCAGAGCTATATATACTGATTTGAAGAATATTTTCTTTAAAGAATGTTGACATCTGCCTCTTTCTAGTTTCTACGCACTGATCCTAGTTTTCTGGTCAGATCAAACCTTACCTTTCTGTGTGACAGATCTCCAAATATTTATAGACAACTATCATTTCTTGGATAAGCTTCTCATTCTTGGGGGTCAAACACCATAGTTTTTCAACCTTTCCTCCTTTTCATTTCCCCCATGATCAATGTCCTCTGGTTTTTTAAACTTCAGTGTCTATCACCTGGGGAACTTGAAAAAACCACAGTGGCCCACATCCTTTCCTACTTCAGCTTGGGCCTCTGTAGATTTTTTAAATTAGCTCACCAGGTGATTCTGAGATCAAGTTTGATACAAGGTCCCACTTATGACAGTATGCTACCTAAAAAATCTGACATAATGTCCTAGGTATAATACAGTACAAAGTAAAGTGGGGCTAACACCATGTTCTTTACATATTATGTGCTACCAACTTAAAGATGACATTTACTTTCTTTAAAATATTATACTAGTGTTGATTCTACAATCACTTAAAATAAGAGTGTTTTCCACATTCTCTATTTGTGCACTAGCATCTTGGGCTCTAACTGCTAACTTTTACGATTATTCCCATTAAAAGGTAAAAGAACTAGGGTTGAGTTTCAGATTTCTATTTCTACGTGTATCAAAGGCCCTGCATACGGATTTACCTTCAGTGGAAAAATCACTTCATGCTAAGCCTCTACACTTATATCATGGACATAATTAGTCCAAATAAAGGTGTACTAGCCTGCCAAAAACTGAACCGACAGCTGGTTACACCAAAGCATCTCCTCTGTGCAGAGCACTGTTGTCAAAACTATGAGGATACACAAGCCCTAATACTAACAGATTTAATAGATTTACCTTCTAGAGAGCATGATGGAACAAACATGTTCAGAAAACAAGTATAATACTAATTTCAGCTGTAGATACATTAGTGTTACAGGAATACTGTGGAGCCAAAGAAATGATACTCATTAGAAAACTAAGTTACCCTCAACTCTTAAGTTATGTTTGGTTTGTTTTTTAATGTTTAGATAAAAAGAACAGCAATGAAATCCATCAGTGAGTTCATCCCTACTCAGGCTACTTTCAAAGGGACACAGCACCGCCGAAAATGCACACTCAAAATGAAGTGATTTCATGTAATAGTTTCATGTAATTTCATGTAATAGTTTATGAATTCCTTATGACTTGTTTGCTTTACCTGTTACTATTTAAACTCATGAGATACTCAAGGGCATACATCTCAGAGATGAGGAGGGTAGGGGCAACCAAGATCCAATCTGATATTTATTTTCATTTGAATAGCAAACTTCAAAAATATACCTGGCACTTTTTAACAATTACATGAAGAATGACCAGATGCTTCCTGTTGATGGAACAGTAGAGAACTACAGACTGACAGAATCAGACTAGAGTTCACAGAAACAACTGTAAATGAATTTAGCTTCATTTCGAAATCATTAAATCAAAATATGGCCTTAAATTTTCACATATTTGCAGTATAATTGCCCCCCAACATAGAAAACTCAGATTGATTCAGAGATAGAGAACTCAAATTCTGTAACAGAACTCTTAAGTAACAGAATTAAGTTGAAGGGTAAATATATGCATTACCAAAGTATTGTTTCACCAAAGGTTTCACGTAAGGATTCCTTTTAAATCTAGAGCTCCTACAGTGCTTTGAAAAGTGTCCTATCTTCAAAAATTACATTTATATACAAGGTTTCACAAACACACCTAATACGGAACTCATGTTTTATTTGAGCACCTCATTTAAAATAAGTTGTGGAATTAAAAATTAATTACTTAAAATCTCTTTAAATGTTCCTGAGTCTCCAGGATCACACACAGATTATGCAATCTTTGATTCATGATTTTGTTCAAACATCTAAATCCCAAACTGAAAGAAGTTAAAGCCTAAGAATAAAGTATAGAAATCAGCCTTCTTATCCAGATTTTTTGAATGTGTCTGGTATAATATCTTGATTTGCCTTTTAGGGGGAAAACAGGATAGAAATGACACATTTCTCAGTTTTAAAAAAAAAAGGGGGGGGTGAGTATACAGTGGATTGTTCCAGAGGTTACATGGTGAGACACCACAACACACCGAATGCAGAATTAAGAATCTAGCTATCTTCCAACCAGACGTTTAAAAAGACTTATAGAAATGCAAAACAATGTCACTCTTTGCCCAATGTGTCACTTACGTTAACATGTCATGAATTTATTTTTGTTTTAGATACTTAGAGGAAAATTAAGAAAAATAGATAAAGCTGTCTCTAGTTTCCCTAAATTCAAAGACTGAGCCTGAAAGTAGAAGTGTCAAGGCTGACGGTTACATGTCACCGAGAAATTTAAATCAAGTCGGGTGGGTATACATGTGACATAAAGTAAACTATCTGCAAAAAGAATTTTTGACCAGTAACTTCTACGCAATAAATTATAGTGCATCTTTAATTCTGAGATGGTAAATTACAAGGATCCTTTACTGACATTAAATCATTTCCCAGATAAAAACTGTACTTCAGGAGTCACTTGCCTGAATCCAGACAGCAAATCAGTGTCCAGAGAGAGCACTTAAAATATTTCCACATTACCAAACCCCTTCAGAAGCACTGTGGTCTCTGCCTCTCCTTTGAACAGATGTCTGCTTGCCACAGTCCAATCAGGTTTAAAGCAAGAGTATGTGTACTGCAAACAAGCTTAAAGTGGGAAAACACACACAAAGCGGGCCTACATCATTCCTTTGGTTTCAGTTTTCACGTTGCACCCCTGAGGGTAGGCATGCCGATTCAAGATGATAAGAGAGCGTCAACGAAACATACTTAAAGGCACACTGATTAACAGTGCCCAGGCAGAAATGAACTGGCAAAATTCTGAACTTCTTTCCCGAAGCCAAGTACCCGCAGATCCCGGTGGCCGAGTCCCAAAAGCAGGTCTCAGCATCCAAAGTGGCAGGCTTCGTCCCCACAGGGCTCCAGTCCCTGAGGCTGAGTCGCCGCGGCAGCCCCGCCGGGGCTGGGACCCGCTCTCCGGTTAACTCTGTCTAGCCCTTCCGCTCCCGCCGCGACCCGAGCGCCCCCGGCCTTGGAGACTCCGCGGCGTAGTGGACCCGGGGCCAGTCGCCCCCGCCGCCCTTTTCCCGCTCTGGCGAGCCCGGCGGAGTCGTCATACCGCCCAGACAAAGAGATCCGCGGCTCTTGGGGCGGCGGGCGGCGAGGCCGGGCCGCGCCTGCCTCTCTCCCCCGCCCGCCTCCCGACGCCCGCACAGGCCCCGCCGCCCCTGCCCAACACCATCCCCGCCCCAGGGCCGCCGCTCAGGACAGGCCCGGCAAGTAGCGGCGGGGAGGCCGCGGCGCACCGAGGCCGAGGAGGGGGCGGCTGCTGCCACCATGTCTGCCCGCCCCTCCCAGAACCGGGGTGCTCAGTGGACACTGCGCGGCGGAGGCGCGGACGGCGAGGGCGCCCAGGCCGACCCCGCCGACCCCGCCGACCCCCGCGGAATAAGCGGGGCCAGGAGCCCCGGAAACCCGGCGCCTTAATGCAATAAACAGGAAATCGCGGGGATGATCTGGGTTCCGGGGGAAGTGGAATTATTTTTTACCAGCGAAGAGATCAACTTCCACATCCGGTGGTAACAGGGCCCTACACAGACCCGCACTGACCTGGAAAAGCTTCGGGAGCGGCGACGGGGGAGCAGCAGGAGGTGGTGTGGGGACCCGAGGCGCTTCGTACCCGGCCGGGCTGACGCGGCCCCGCTACACACAAAGCGCTTCAGCTGCACAGGGCGCTATTTTCTGAAAATGCCGCGTCTGGTCGGCGCCCAAAATCCCCACCGAAAAGTCCCCCGTGCTGCGCGCGGAGGGACACATGGTGTGCGAGTGAGTCAAAGCTCCCAGCATCCCTCCCGGACCCGGTCCTCGGCAACCCCGCGTCTGAGCCTTTCCGCCCCGGACCTAGTTAGCAGATCCCACTCCCACCCACTGCCCGACCCCATCCGGAGGGAAGAAAGGGACGGCAGGGTTTGATTTTTGTATTTAGCGGAGGGGAAGGAAATAGGCCATTTCTAGAGCTTTAGCTACACAAAGAAAACGGCGGAATGATCCGCTCTCGGCGACCGCAAGTCCCGGCTCGCCCGGCGCCTGCGCGGCACAGGGGTGGGAGCTGCGGCTGGCCATGTGCGCTGGGTAGCAGTCCGGCCGGCCGCCTAGCTTTCCCGCCTCTTCCTTAGGTGGCAAGGAGTTGGAAAACTAAATTCCCGTGCTAACATTCTTGTGTCTCCGGCACGAATGCTAAGAAACGGGGAATGAGGGATCTGAGATTAAGCTGAGGCACCTAGCAGAGTGCTGGGAGATGGAAGGGTGGTCAGGATTTAACTTAAAAGTGTCCTTAGATTGAACTGGGCAGGCTGGGACAGGAGTCGCTGTTGAGATACATGGGGAGGAACGAAGGCTGGCCAGGTTTATGACGACGTATATATTCCTGTAGATTTTCTTTTTTTAATTCTCATGCTACTATTTCGTAGACCCTACTAACTGCTCTCTGAATTCCCTTGGATTACTGACACCAGAGGTAGAGATGTGCTTTTTCTTTTCATGGCTGGAATGTCAAATTTTTTGTTGTGTCGTGTTTAGTAACAGAGTAGAGATAGTTTACTTGGACATGATGCTTTATAAAGTTAAGCCTTATGAGTTTAGTTTATGTGGGCTGAGTTGCTGAGAAACCTAACACAGATATATTTTTAATAGAGGAGCCTGGGAATGACTTTTCCACCCATCTTTCAACTTTTGGCATCTTATATCTAGGAATTGAGAACATCTGAGACAAATCCGGGAGGGCTGAGAGGTTTAATTAAACCCATATTGCCCACCGATTTTTGTGGCCGCGAATAAGTCATCTTTTTCTCCACGTACCCTTTTGTAATACTGATGTAACTTCTTAAAGCATTGTGCGTAGAGTAAAAGTAGAGTGAATGACGTAAGGGCTATATTCTGTTTTCTTTTGATATAGTATTTGCATTGCTTCAGCTGATAAAAATTTGTTAAAAATTTGGTCGGATGCACTTCTTTAACATTGAGTTTATTTGAATTTATTCAGCTAATGATTTGTTTAGAATCCTTGCTCTCATTAATCTTATGCTATAGAATGTAGACAATAGGCATCATCAGTATAATGAGGGAAACTGTTGGGTACAGTGAAATCTCATAGAAGAATCTCTTACCTTGGGAGGATGGAATGGAATGGGACTGGAGAAGCAATTAATTTTAAAACCGGAATTGGGGAAAGCCTTCCAGGCAGAGGAGGCAATAAGGGTAAAGGTTAAGAGGAAAACTGGAGAGGTTTTTGGGTGATGAAAATAATGCTTTTTCAGGAGTACTCGAGATGTTCCTGAAAAGGTCTGGTGAAGGCCAGGAATGCCACGTGCAGGAATTAGCTTTTGAGAGCTAAGAAGCACAAGTTGAAAGATTTTAAATGGAAGCATCATAATATTGGAGTTGCATTTTAGACATGACTATTGTGCAAAAGTCAGAGGCATGGAAAACAGTATGAAGAAAACAATCGGTGAGAGAGGAATGACTTGGACTGAGATACTGACAAATAGACCTGAAGAATACAAACAAAGTGGTTGAGGGCTTGGTGATTCAGTTGACTGGATAAGGGAATGACTGAGAGGAAGATGTCAGAGATGACTCCCAAGTTTGTTGGAAGAGCACAAGGGAAGAGAAGTACATGTTAGGGAAGGAAGTTTTGTTATGACCTTGTAGAAATTGAAGTGATTGTGAACCAATCAAGCAGATATGTCTAATGTCTAGTAGGTAATTAGGTACTTACTCATTTAAGTTGTTTCAAGAGCACCCGTCTGTAACTGGTACTGGTCTACACACTGGAATAAACAGCAAACAAGACCAACAAAGGCTCCTACTACTTCTAGTGGAGGGAACAGGCTATAAATAAGTTTTACAAAAAAGGAGGAAAGTTAGTATCCCATAATATGTCCCATGAAGAAAACTGAAAAGAGTATTTGGATAAAACCTTTCTCTGGGGGAGAATGTGGGCAAAATTTTGGCTGGTAAGAGATGGCCTCACTGAGAAGAAACTCTCTGCCAAGATCTGAAATGGAATAAGTTAAGGGCAGTATTCAAGACCAAAGGGAATAGCAGGGCAAAATTGTAAAGTGAGAAGTAGGTTGTGTTTAGCAAGGAAGCCAATGTGACTGAAGCCTGCATCCTTTGTAAGTTTAAGAAGCCATCAGAGGGTTTTAAGGAATAGAGAGTAACATGGAGAGCATGGAGAGTAGCAGTAAAGATAAAGTGGATGTGTTGGAGATACATTTTGTTGTTAATGAAACATGAGTGAGGGAAAGGGAGGGATAAAGAGTGATTTCAAGGTTTGGGGCATGATTGTATAGTACAGAAACAATACAAGCCACATGTATAATTTTATAGTAGCCACATTAAAAAAGTAAAAAGGAACAGTTGAAATTTTATTTATCCCAATTTATCCAAAATAGTATTGTTTCATATGTGATCAGTATTACAAAGTATTAAATATTTTTAACTATTCAATATGTAAGTACCAAGTATTTAAATATCTTCCTGGTACTGTTTTAAATCTGTTAATGTATGTTACCTGACAGCATATTTCAATGCTTGATTTCCTAAGATTTACAGTTAAAAAGTAGATTCACATATCCACATCATTCCAAACGTGCTTAAAAGTTTTGCAGTAATTGAATTATGTATCAGATTTTTAATATAATTTTAAAATAATGATAGGATTACAATTTCCTAAATTAGTCACATTTCCAAGTGCTCAATAGTCACGTGTGGCTAGTTGCTCCTATATTGGACTGTGGAGTCTAGTGGAATAGAGAGTAGTGGAAAGTCAGACTAAAAGAATTGTGTGGAACCTGCCTTGGAAGCCTTGGATGCCATGGTAAAGGATTGGGATTTTACCCTAAACACAAAGGGAACAGTGGATAGTTTTTGGACTAAGGAGTAACGATGTTGTGCTCGAGGCTAGAAAAAGCTACTGGATGGTTAGCTGGTGACTCAGGACCAAGAGCAGATCTTCAGTTGAGTCTCCACATTTCAGGCTCTGACCTTAGCCCTTTAGATTCAGTCTGATTTTTGTCAGTGCTCTATAACAGTCCCACCAAACTATGGTCAATAGGTTTATGCCAGTTTGCAAACCCTTTTGTATTGGTCCATGACAAGGCGTTTACAGAAGTTAAGAGTAAGAATTTAGAAACTTTTATAGCAAGTTCACACATTCTTTTGTCTGTGGATCTAATAAAAATTTTGGTCTTGATTGTGTATATCTTTGTTTTGTGTTTTATTTCCTTTTTCTAGCAATTTAATTTTATACTCCAAGGTTTGGGTAATATAATGATCTTTCACCCCAGACGATTTTTTTTTTTATCCTTACCTGAGGACATTTTTTTTTCATTGCTTTCAGAGAGAGAAAGGGAGAAAGAAACATCAACCTGAGATAGAAGAAATATCTGTTACTATTTAATCAGTTGCCTACCCTATATGCCCTACACTCAGGCACTGAATGGGGACTGAACCTGCAACCTTAGGTATGTGCCCTGACTGGGAATCAAACCTGCAACCTTTCAGCTATGAACCGATGCTCCATCCAACTGAACCACACTGGCCAGGCCCACCCCAAATGATTTTTTGAAGCACTGCTCTAGAGGCACACAAGATAAAGGGCATCAGAAGGACCAAGTTCCCAGAACACTTATCTAAATCCAAATACCATCTTTTACTTTATAGTGAGAACTGTAATGGCTAGGAGATAAATGAACATTTGTTTATTTCTCCTTCCATATAGAAATGTAAAGCTACGTGAAAATAACCAAATGTATAATAGCTATCATTTAATAAAAGCTTCTTATGTGCTAGCCACTGTGCAAAACCTGTTGCATATATTGTCTCATTTAATCCTCACAACAACTCTGTAAAATAGGTACTAATAGCCCCATTTTTCCTGTGAGGAAATGGAGACAAGTAGGTAATTGACCTGCCTAAAATTACCAAGCTGGTTAACTGTAGACTTCTATGTATGTCTCATTACAAAGTTGTTGTACCTATTCACTTTTTTGCCTTTATATTCTCAATATCTAACAAATTTCCTGGCACAACAATTCTACATTCCTTTAGAGAAAATGCATGAAGTTGATTACAAGCATCCTTCGTTTTATTGCACTTCATGGGAATGGTGTGTTTTACAAATTGAAGGCAAGACCCACCACCAGCAAAAAGATTATAACAGGCTGTATTGCAATGGTCTAGACCCAAACCCACAGAACTTCCAAGGTATGCCTGTACATTTCTCCTAGAGGATTCCTTGGTGGATTTGGCACCAGGGTAGGGGAAGTTAGTGGTATTCTAACAGCATCAGGCAAATGCATTCATTTCTACAACAGAAATAGATATGCTTTGCTTCTATCTAGAATTTGTGGGCCCACAAATCAATAAAAAAAAGAAAAAATCAATATAAAATGGGCAAGAGACTTAAAGAGACCTCACAGAAGAGGGTATCTAACTGGCCAGTAAACATGTAAAGGTGCTCAATTTTTTTAATCATTAGGGAAACAAAACCATAATGAGGTACTGCTGCACGCTCACAAAAATGGCTGAAATGGAAAACAGAAAATGCCAAGTGTTGGCCAAAAGTTGAAATAATTGAAACTACATTGTGGGTGGGAATGCATATTGGCGTAGCCACTTTGGAAAATTCAAAGTTCAAGAAACAGGCAAAACCAAACTTGATTTAAGATTACTCAAGTAGTAAAAACCATAAAGAAAAGAAAGGAAATGGTTAGCTTTGGAGTGGGGGAGTAATGCTTGGGAAGGTATAAGGGGGCTTTTGAGATGTGCCAATGTTCTGTTTTTTGACCTGAGGGGGTTATGTGAGTGTTCACTTTGTCATTCATTAAACTGTAGGTTTTAGGGCAGATGTGCTTTTCAGTATATATATTATATATTCCCATGTTTTTAAAAATGTTTGAAGCCGATCAATGTGGCTCAGTGGGTTGGGTGTCATCCTGCAGAACAAAGGGCTGCAGTTCAATTCCAGTGCAGGGCACATGCTTGGGTTGCAGGCCTGATCCTCCGCTGGGAGTGTGCAAGTGGCAGCCAGTCAATGTTTCTCTTGCACATCAATATCTCTCGCCCTCTCTTTCTCCCTCCCTTTCCCTTTCTTTAAAAAAAAAAAAGTCTTTTAAAAAAAATTTTCTTGGAGTTAACAAGTTAGAAAAAAAATTTCTGAGCAATGCTGAATATATACTATCGACTGTTACCTTGCTGACTGAACCAATCTTTCTATATATTTAATACAAACATGAAAGATAAGGTAAGCCTGAATTCTGGGGTTGACAATACTAAAGGAGAGGAGACACAGATGCAAAAAATACTACAGAACTTGAGGCTGTATGAGAAGGTGAACAAGTATGGCCGTTGGAGTGAGGAGCCTCAGATTCAAGGATTAACTGATCAGTTAGGCTAGGTTCTAACCACTCTACAGTTATATGACCTGGGCCTGTCTCTTAACCTGCCTTAATTTCATTTTTATCACCTGTGGCAAGAGGATTTAATAAAACTAACTTTTTTTTCATTTGTAACCCTTTTAAGCATAAAAGGACATAATAAATTTTATTGATGTCTGATTCAATGAGGTAGGAGGGGCGGGGGGAAGGAGTTAAGGATGGATGAGATTTGAGTCTGAGCGATGGAAATAATAGAGATAGCCTGAATAAAATGGTAAAAACCAGAGAAGAAGCAGATTCGGAGAAAGATAACATTCTATTTTATACATGTTATGTTTAAGATCATTCCAGAACATCAAGGGAGAATTGTTGTAAACAAATATAGTACTTCTAGTTTAGTATTCTGAGAAAAAGTTCAGAACCAGTGCTAGATAATTAGAAGTAATACACAGGTTGTAGGGTGAAAACTAAAGCCATGGAGTAAATAAGATCATGGGGAGAAAAAATAGAAAAATAGAGGACTGAGGGCAGTGGCAGAAGTAAAGGAAGGAGGGGAGGAAATCAACATTAATTGAGCACTTATTAAATTGTGTGCCAGCTGCTGTCATATCATTTATTCCCGTCAAATTCCAAGGTAGTTAATTTAGTCTCATCGGATTGACTAACTCTGTAGAATCACAGCAAGAAAAAGAGCCAGCATTGAAAATCAGCTTGACTTCAGTTTATGTGGTACACTACACCATTCCTGGAGAATCAGGTATCTCTTGCAGAAGCCCATAGGGAGAATTTGAGTCAAGAAAAGATAAACTCTGAGAAAAGGGAAAAAGAATTGGATTGTTGTGATTTGTGACCAAGGGGTTTCTGGAACATGCAGTGCGTGTACTGCTGTTTGTTGTACTTCTGTGAGCGTGGACAATCCAAACAAACATATGTGTTACAGACCTCCAGCAATAAGAAGACAGCCAAGATGGCAACTGTAAAAATTAGTATAATGAAAACAAAAGTCAGTTGTTAAAACCTAGCTACATGCTCCTCCCAGCCAAGTGCTTGAAATAACTCACTGTGTGAACTAATGTTTGCTGCTTTGTTCATGTACTGCCTAGAACCCTCTTTGAGTATCACCAGTGGTATGGGTACTTTATATTGGAAAACACCGGAATGTTATATAATAGTGTTCACTGTTTACAGTGCAGTTTCAGTCACCTGAAATTCTGAGTGAAAAGATCAAGATGGCTTTGCCAGCCAAGGTCATTAAAACTTGGAATGAAAGATAACTTTTTACTGGTGATAAACACATATGCCTTTTAGAAAGCAGCCTCAAAATTTAGAGTAATCCACTGTAATTGCTGAGGAAGATTTTTTTCTACCAGGTTCATTAATACCGCTTATTTACTATTAGAATAGCATTTTAGCATTAAAGAAAAGTGAAATAAAAATGTTCCACCATGGTACAATTACTGGTTTATTTCTGCATGTTTTTTTTCTTGCTTTGTAAATTGTTCTGTTTTATTTTATAATATGAGATGAACATATTTTCATGCAATTGTGTGAAACTTCCCAACTGAAAAATAGACCTGGAGAATGGATCAAAATACAAAGTCCAGTAAGATGCTGGTAACATGGAAACTACCTAAAACAAAATTCCACCCGATGATTAAAAGTAAAGCAAAGGTAAAAGATACATCAGGAAATGCTAACAGAAAGAAAGCAGAGACCAAATTTTACTATCAGATAAAAATAAATAGAATGCAAGGCCTAAAGCACACAGGATAGGAACATCTGCGTGAATGTCTTTACTTCCAATGCATCATCACAAACTTGTTTCCTACTCTTCTTGTTTCTTCCCTAAGCCTTTCCACTTCATCTACTCCTCTTAGTATTTCTTCAGGGTGCAAATGCTTAATGGACTGTCCTCCCTAAATCCCTGAACAGGCTGAGTCAGCCCATTTCTAAGGTTTCCTTCTGCTTCCTGGCTTACATCTTCTTCGAAAGATTGAGGATTTCCTTCTGCCTCCTATGGTATATCTTCTAAAGGGTGGTCTTCCTCAGCCTTTGGCATGTTCTATGGTTTTCCTTCATTTTCCTCTGAAGACTTTTGCATGTTGAGTATTTTTCTATTATTTCCTTTTCAAATAAATTAATCCTGCAGGGATCCAGGGAATTTTTCTCCTCCCCTCACTCGATTTGTGTAGCACCCCAAAGACCAAGAGTCCTGAAAGGACCTGGGGCACTGTACTCCTCCAGCAATAAGGAGCTTCCTATTCCTGCATGTTTTTAGATTTACACATAAATAATGTGTGCATTTTTTGGCAGACATATCACTGAAGAATTTTAAACTGATTTCAGGAGCATGATGTCTTCTATCTTTGTCTACCCCCTCTTTCTGAGTTCTGGAGAAGACCTCCAGTAAACAATTGAAATTCTTTGGCAAAGTTACTGATTTCAGAATTCCACAGACACACTGAGAATTTTGGTTTCCAGGAACTGGCTATGCACAGCCACTTTACTCAAGCTTATATTTGACACCCCACAGTTAAGGTCTGCATTTGGGCCACCTTATTTTCTTAGTCTCTTTTAAGGCAGTGAGCATGTAGTAGTTGTTGGTTGATTATGGCTCCCAGCCAGATTGTTAAAAATTATTTGAATAATCTACGCACTGGTACAAAAACCTTTTTATTTTATTTTTATTAAAGATTTTATTTATTTATTTTTAGAGAGAGGAGAAGAGAGGGAGAGAAACATCAATGTGAGAGAGAGACATTGGTTTCCTCTCATATACGCCATGACTGGGGACCAAACCTGCAACCCAGGCACGTGTCCTGACCAGGAATTGAAGCAGTGACCTTTCGCTTTGCAGAACGACACCCAACCAGCTGAGCCACATCGATCAGGGCCAAAAAACTTTTAAACATCATCAACTGTCTTCCATCCATACAATTCCAACCCCCGAGGTAACCTCTGTGCTTATTTTTTGTGCACTCTTTCAGAGGTTTTTTCCTTGCCTATACATGTTAGAATAAATACTCTTATTTGCCCCCAATTTTATATAACAGTATGGATACCATATATACTCTTCTGCACTTTGTACTTAAGACATCTTGGGCTTTTCCATATTAAATTCATAAAAGGCATCATTTTTTTCTTACTCCTGCATACAATTTAAGCAATCATTATCCAATTGAGGGACATTGAATTTATAATCTTTTGTATTCTAATTCGTGCTTAGATGAATATCTTTGTACACACATATTTTAAGTATGTCTTATCGCAGTTGCCAGAGTGGATTTGCTCTGCAAAAGGGTATATATGTATTTTAATTTTGATAAGTACTGCCATATTGCCCTCCACGTAGCAAATGTTTCTCCATAGCAGTATTGATAGTCTAGAGTGTTACCAAATTTTTGGATTTTTCCTTGCCAGCTTTTGAAGGACAGATTAAGTCCTACCTAGTATTTCAGGACCAATAGCAAAATCATTTGGTTAAGTAAGAAGATACGGAATTCTGTTCAGGATTCAGAAATTCTTTGCTGCAGCTCCTGCAGCTACATACCCGCAACTAGTAAAACGTGTTGCTTATGCAGTTCAAGCAGCTGGCAAACCTGGAAAGGGACTGAGAATGACTACAAACAGCTCCACCTACACTTTCTTATGTAATTTTGCTTCGGTGCTGAGGTAGCACGAGGAAAGAGGAAGTAGGAATATTAGGCTGAGTTCCTCCTGCACTGGGGTTATATGGAGTCATGAAGAAAGATTTCCAGGAATGATGATGTCATAGTTGGAGCCGAAGTAACTTAGGGAAAGGTTAAGAATTAGTTGTGGCATACTAGCTTACTGGCTTTTCAAACTTTTTAATCATTTTATAACTTTGTAGTTTTGCTGTAGACAATGTTTGTGTCACCCTAAAGCTCCTAATGTAATGGTATATAGAGATGGGCCTTTGGGAGGTAATTAGGGTTAAATTACATCATGAATGTGGTGGCCTCATGATGGGATTAGAAGAGACCTTATAAGATGAGGAAGAGAGAAAGACCTCAGCTGGACCACAAAGGAAAAGCCATGTAAGGACATAGTGAGGAAGCTGTCTGCAAGCCAGGAAGAAAATTCTCACCGGGACCAAATCAGCCAGCACCTTGATCTTGTGCTTCCCAGCCTCTAGAACTCTGAGGAATACATTTCTGTTCTTTGAACCACCCACTCTATGGTAGTTTGTTATGGCAACCTGAGTGACTAAGATAATATACCTCTAGTTTTTCATAGACCCATAAAGTTCTACCAAAAAAACAGCATCATAACTTAATAATGTCCTGTCTTTCTTCAGATTAACTGCAGCCAACATATTGTCTTTGTAGTTCTTGCATAATTTGGATACAGTGACCTCTTTAAGCATGACAGATGACTATTGGGAAATCCTTCAATTTGTTTAGTATTTTAATTTGCATCTCAGGAGTGCCTTGGAATTCTGTCTCCTAAGTTGAAATAAGTGGTATATAAATGCAGGTGAAAACTCGTTTACTTAATGGACTGTAAGGTAGTGTTACACACTGGTGATTGATTGGATTTTTAATGATACCAAGGAATCTCATTACTTTTGTCACATTATGATGTTCTGTTATAACAGTGTTATGATTAATTTTTTTAAACAAGAATCTAGAGAGACATTGAAACATTTAAAAGGAAATGATATGACATCCGGGATTCATTTCAAAATAACCTGGAGTCACAACGGTGCGAATGGGCAGTATCAAGGAAACAAGAGTAGTCAGAGGATGGTAATTGTAGAAGCTGGATGATGGATACATGGGGGTTCTTTATATTCTCTACTTCTGTCCAGAAGTGGAGAACGTATATGAAATTTTCTATATTAAAAAGATTGTTTAAATAATTTATTATTGTGTATGACTAATGACTACAGTATGCTTTCTTTGTCTTACCTTGCATTATTCTGGTACCTGTCAAAATTAACATATAAAGAATCTTCAACTTAAATGTCTTACCAACCATGAAAATTAAAATGATGGGCATTAGTGCACATTGGACTTCATTTACCATGCATTTATTCAGCAGCTACTAAATGCTTTTACATAGATTTTCTCTTAATCTCTGCCAAGGTAGGTGTTATCTCCACTTTACAAATGAGAAAATGTAAACTCTAGCTATGTAATACACAAGTAGAAAATAGGAAAATTGGGATTTTTTTCCCATTTGGCCTGCCTCCCAAATTTTATATTTTATTTTTATTATACCATGCTGCTTCTCAAACATAACTTACTACACTTTCTTTTATGCTGTTTTCCTTTTAGGAGGGATCCTGGCACAATAGTTAACAGACTCACATGTGAAAATGTGAAAGATTTCTGGGGTCTTTGTCCTCCTATTAAGGCAGCTAGAGTCCTAAGGCAGAAATTAAAGGTATACTGCCCCTTAGGAAAACCATGGAGCAGCGAACCGATAAAATTCTTGACCTAACTTGCCAAACTTTTGTTCTCTAAGAATTTATTTCATTGTTATTATATATATTTGTGTGGGGTCCTGTTCAAGATGCTGAACTGATACTCTCATCTTACTTTCAGAACACAAATTAAGAGCTCAATATTGAGGGCATTATGGTAAGTGAAATATGTCAGATGGAGAAAGAAAATACTGCATGCTCTCACTTTTATATGAAATCTACAAAAAAAACACCAAAATCATAGAAACAGAGAAGATTAGTTGCCAGCGGTGTGGTGGTGTTGAGGAGAATGGATAAAAGTGAGAAAGGGTACAAACTTTCAGTATTAAAATCAGTAAGTTCGGTTATCTAATGTACAGCACGATGACTAGTTAACAATATTGTATTGTATAGTCAAAACTTGCTAAGAGAGTTGATCTTAAAAGTACTTACCACAAAAATAATGGCAGGGTGGCAGGTAACTGTGAGGTGATGGATGTATTAACCTTATTATGGTAATAATTTTGCAAAATACCTGTATATCAAATCATCACATTGAACATCTTAAACTTATAAAATATTGTATGTCAATTATATCTCCAAGCTACAGGGGAAAATGTTCAGTCTTAAGACAATTGCCTCTGTCCTTTTCCTCCTGCATCCCCACTCTAGCCTGTCGATTTACATCCCTCAGTTGAAGCCATACCCAAGCAATTCAGGAAAGTGCAAGGTAGAAACATCCCCTAAACAATACTGACCAGCTGTCCCTGCCAGTCATTGCTTTCTCCTTTTTCTTCCCAAGCACATGTCTAGTTTGCACTTTAAGAGAGCTTGGTACAACTTCCTACTCCATAACAACCAAACTTTAAAAATACTAATGTATGGTGTGGGAGAGCTTAACAGAAGTCCCACCTGGAAGTACGTGAAGGGAAGAGACCAGGTTTTATAAACACTTACAGTTAAAGCAAGACTTGAATCCAAGAAAGGGTCCTCATTGAGGCCTTAAATAGGATCTACGTGTTTATACTCTCCCACACATTCCCCCACAAATAAAACGCCATACTCAGGCAAATCTAGACTCAGCTACGCTTAAAACAATCCCTTGCTGATTACCCCCACACAGTGGGTCATGTGACATAGACCTGTAACTCCACAGTGCACTTTCTCTGCCCCTGGATTATGGCATATCCAACCCACAGAAAGTCAACAGAGTTAATAGATCACAAACTCTAGTTTTATCAGAGATGTCCCTTGACCATTCAAAAACATCAAATCATTGGGAAAGTTATGCCGTGTTTGATACTAAGAAAGATTTGACACTTGAGCCCAAAGAGATTGGAAAACTAGAAGATGAGAAATTGGGAGTTTGAAGTTAGAGTAAGAGAACACCCGTAGATTGTTTAAGGGCATAAACTTGAAAAT
>PVJD01012435.1:0-39804 GCA_004026545.1 Mormoops blainvillei | reverse complement strand
TGGTAAAGAGAGTTGCAAGAAGAGAAACAGCAAACGCTCAGCTCCTTGGGCATCCACTGCCTTCTTTGATCTTTCCCCAAACTTTGTGAGGGGACCTCTTTGCCAAATCTGCCACTTTACAGATGAGGAAGCTGAGGCCCAGAAAGGTGCAGGAATATCCGGAGTCAGGCTGGATTCGAACCCAAGTCTCTGAAACACACCTGGCCGGGGGCTCTGTCCAGCCCACATGCCGCGGCGCCTCTTCCCTCCCGCACCGTGACCTTAGTTTGGCACGTGCTGGGCTCTAGCCACACACCCGCCCCCCCGCCCCAACATTGT
The DNA here is from genome assembly GCA_004026545.1 of Mormoops blainvillei. Classification (NCBI taxonomy): domain Eukaryota; kingdom Metazoa; phylum Chordata; class Mammalia; order Chiroptera; family Mormoopidae; genus Mormoops; species Mormoops blainvillei. The sequence continues at coordinate 39,486 of PVJD01012435.1, read as the reverse complement.
CCCACTGAGCCCTGCTTGGGGAAAGAGGACCAGGGGGCTTCGCGAGGGGCTGTAAGAAGCCGCGCCCAGCTTGAGGTCGGGTTAGAGACCCCCGCCTTGCCAGGGCTTTAGGGACCCCGCCGCCCGCGCCGCCCCTTCCGCGCGGGGCCTGCGCTGCCTCTGTCCATGGTCAAAGCACCCGGGGTAATCCGCCTTTCTCTTCCGCCCGCCGAGCCCCATTCATATTCTAATCACAACGCGGCCGGCCGCGAACGGCCACTTTATAGGGGCCCGCAGAGGCGCTGCCTGCCCCGCCACTTCCACTTCCAGCCCCCGAGGCCCTCGCCCCCTCTTCTCTGCACTTTAAACTCAGCCGAGGAGGGGGTCCCTGGGAAAAGCGCGTCCCCACTTGGACGCCGGGTCTTCTCACAAACTTCGCGGCTGGCGGTGGGCGGTGGGGGGTTAGGGGGTGTGAGGGCGGGAAGCGGGAGGGAGGGACTGAGACACAGACAGACTGACAGACAGAGTTACGGGAAGAGGCGGGGAGGAGGGGTGTCCGAGTGACCAAGGGGGATAGAGACAGAGAGGGACAGAGTCCCAGGGAGAGACAAAGAGACGTGGGGGCAGGGGCAGGGGATGGGCAGAAAGGCAGCCTAAGCAGGAGACGTAGAGGGACAGAGAGGACGAAAAAAGGACAGAGAGAGAGAGAGAGGGAGAGAGAGAGAGAGAGAGAGACAGAGGCCGAGTGAAGAAGACCGACCTGGAGGAAGACAGAAAGTTCTGGAGGTGACCAGTCAGCCACCCTCCCTGCCAGGCGGCCTTCTCAACGCCCAGGTTGGGGGGCGGGGTCTCAGGCCTGCAGTTCCCCTCCCCCCGCGCCCCCTCAGCTGTCTTTACTCCACGCGCGTCCGCGGATCCGTGTGGAAGGGGTCAAGTCATACCTCCTCCCGCATTCGCAGGGCCCCCGCTTAAACCCAACTCCGGACCAAACTGGGAGGGGGACACAAGAGAAGAGGAAAAGGAGTGGGGCCCACTCGTGGCCGCGTAGGAGACTCCCCAGGCTTCCCGGAGTCCCCTACCGCCCCCGCCCCCGCCTGCGCCTCGCCTGGCCCGGTCCGGGGAGAGGAGGGGAGGGGAGGGGAGCGGAGAGGGGGCCACATCTAAGCCAATTTTGATTTCGCCTATAATGAGTGCCGGGCGAAGGCTGGAGAAGGCCTCTGGAACTTTAAATAAGAAAAACGTTGCTAATGCTATAATAGAAGGGGGAAGTCGGAGGGCTGGGATTGCGTCGCTCTGAGCCCCCCTTTTCGGAGGCGGCTTTTCTTATTCAAAACAGGCCCACAATGGGCTTCACAGTGCGCCTCGCCACGGCCCCATCTGACGAGCGGCCATTCATCAGGCCGGCTGGCCTATCAATGACATTGCTCCCATCGGGGCTCCTATAAAATGATGCTTTTTCCCATGAAACATCCGCAAACATTTTGACGGGTTTGGCTTTGCCCGGCTGGATTACTGAGTGTCCCCTCGCTTGCTCGCTTTCTCTCTCCCCCTTCTCCGAGCTCTATCCTCTCTCTCTCTCTCTCTCCCTCTCTCTCCTTCTCTCTCTCTCTCTCTCTCTCCCTCTCTTTCCTCTTGTCTTTCTCTTTTCTTTCTTCTTTCTTTTCCTTTTCTCCTTTATCCTCTGCCCTTGCACTCTCTGTGCTTCTTGCTCCTTCTCCCCTCCTCACTCCCTTCCTCCCTGGGCGGCTCTAGCACAGGGGATCCCCAAACATCAGGACTTTTGGGGGGCGCCTGCGCTGTCCATGGGAAGAGCATGCATTGTGGGTTACTGGAGGAACCCGACATGGATTCCACAGGTTAGTCCTATTGGTGGGGGTTGGGGGCAGACATTGGGAGGGAAAGAAAAGAGAGGGGGGAACTTCAGAAAGAGTTGCAAAAAGTTCAGAAAGGTCAACTTGACAGTGAAACCCCAGGAAATAACGGAAAGCGTGCAGAAGTTTTCAGTCGGAGCAATGTGCGATGTGTGCAAGTGGATGCGTGGAAGTGTGTATGTGCAAATGTGTGTATGTGCACGCGCGCGCGCTGAGGAGCGCGCTTTCGCTGGTCCTGGACCTAAAGTTACGTAAAGATTCGCTGGCTCGGCGAGCTCGAGGTGCCACTTGCAGAAACTTTGCGAGCCGACCGCCCCTGCCGGGCGCAGTTCCTCCCCTGAATAGCGGTGCGCCCTGGGGCTGGTAGCAAGGGCCAGGAAGCCGAGCGGAACGCCCCAGAGGCGGAGTAGGGCGACGACTACGCGTAGCGCCTGGGCGGTGGGGACCGAGGCTCGGGCTAGTGGAGACCTGCTGCTGGAAGGAGTGGAGACGGCGAACCCGCTGGTCCTGGGAATCCGCGCCCGATCGGGAGGTGGGAGCCCCGGGTTGTCCGAGGCGGGTGTAGCCTCCCTGCGGGAAAGGGTCACCCAACGACGCGCTCCGCTCCGGGGTTGTGACTGCTGGAGGGAGGGCAGGACCCAGCGCAGCCAGAGAGGCCTGGCGGCAAGGTCTGCAAACTGCTCGGCACTTTGGCCGCTCTTGGCTGTGGGCTGTTAGTTTTGGGGTCGCGGCGATCTGTAAAAACTGAGGAAGGAAGCCAAGGAATCTCTTAACAACGAAAAAGCCCGGCGCCTCCGTTCTCTCTCCAGCAGAGCCTTCGCCACCTCCCATTTCTAGCACCTTTGAAGAGCCGCCAAACTTCTGAGTTATGCTCTCATGTCCCTTCCAGGTGGAAGAAGTTTACCCCCTTCTCCGGCCGGAGTCTCCCGAGCAGTCCACTCTTAGTCGGGCTCTGCAGCAGCCTCCGGGTTTCTTGAGGAGATGGGGCTGGGGATGCGGCAGAAACAGGGCAGTGAGCGCAGCCTGGGCGGAGGTAGCAGCTTTAACGCCAGGCTTGCTTGGGAGGATGCGCGGAGCAACAAGTGCCTTTCAGCCTCTGCCACCCCCTACCACACGCGCGCGACCCTTTCCCGAGCGAATAAACACCACACGGATGTTTCCCCACCTCCACCTAAAAGCAGCTGGAAATGGGTGTGGGGAGGTGGCATGGGTCATCCAGGCATTTACCCAGATGGTCTTTCTTTGGTCCCTTTAGACAGATTTCCAGCCCCCTACCCCCACCCACAGGCTTCTACCCAGGCCCTGGTGGCTGGGACACCCACTTCCTTTGGCCAAGGGTGTCTTCGGTTTTCCAGGGTAGGTGTCTGTCGCTGATCCCAACAGCGAAGTTCCTCTTCCGTTGCTCTCCCCCGACTGTGTGTGTGTGTGCGTGCACCCCCTGGGATTGGGGGCAGCCTGCGCTCCGCAGTCCCCCGTAATATAGACGTCTCCTGCTGCATGCACTGGCTGCAGGTAGGAGGTGGGCCCTCCTAGGGTTCTCTCCGTTGGCAGTAAAGAAGGCACCCAGAGAGGGAAAAGAGCCCCCTTTCCACATTTTCATGTCAACTGCTTTCTCCACCGCGCGCCTCCGGGGCACCCCAACTTTAGAGGTGAAGACCCTTGAACAAAATTAAACCCATGACTACATTGTTTGCAGCCCAATATTTGCAAGAGGCCCACGCAGGGACTTGGGGTCTCCCCGCACCCCACATTCGCCACGGCCCACCAGGGGCGTTAGCCGCGCCTTCCACACGACTGGAGCGTTTCCGTGAGTTCTTGGGGGCTGTAGAAACGTTCGGATTTGTCTTCCACGCAGCTGATGGTCGTGAGGGCACCAGGTCACTTTTCCCTCAACTGCAAACATCCCAAATAAGGAAACCGGAATCTTTTTTCCACCCACTCTCCTCTCCCTTTCGAACAACTGAGATATCTAGATAGGCATCCTAAGCTCAAAACCAAAAGTTTTGGTGAATAGTAGCGTGAAGAAATGACACGAGGCGCACCAGGTGACAATTTCACTCAGGCTTCCAAAAAGGGAAGTGCGGCGTGGCGCGGTCAGGTCCAGGAGCCTACCCTCACCTCCCTTCCAGAGAACTTAATCCAATTAGCTTTTCTTGTGAGTTTCCCTTGTTATGTTAAGGTCCTTACTCCCCCCGGCTTGCTGAGACTGGCCCTCCTTGTAGCAGTTCGATTTTGCTTTTACGGAAGATCGCGGGCGACCAAAACCACGAATATCATTATTATTTCATTCCGAAAGGCCTCTCACAACCGTTTCGCAGCAAGTGCTGGGGCGAAGTCGGGAGCGTCCAGGATCAGAGAGGCCGACGAGCCGGGCCTCCCATCCCCTACTCTCAAAAGGAAAATCCTCGCAAAGTGCTTCGGGCCCAGGGAGAACAGTTTTGCAGGGGCCGGGGCTCTAGTGGTCTGCCTTGGGGCCACTTCAGCATGACCTGAGGAAACGCGCCCCTTTGTTCTGCGCCCCGCGCCGGTAATATATTCCTCGAGTTTTTCCAAAATACTCAACAAGTGTGGGTCTAAGACAATGGCCCCGTCGGGGCAGGCCGGGGAGCCGGCGCGCGTCTCCTGGGCCTTCAGCTCGCTCGCCAAAGAGCGCGACAAAGCAGAGCCCCTCTCCTGGGAGACCGGCCGCGGGGCCGAGCCCGAGCAGGCGGCGCAGGCGGCGCAGGCCACAGGCGCGCGCGTGGGCCGTCAATGCGCCGCCGGCCTGTGCGCCGTTTGCAGCTAGGGCGGACGCACGTTTCACCCGGCCCGCGCCGCAGCCCACCCCGCGCAAAGGCGAGCACACAGTCCCTCGTGGCTCACCCGCCCCAGGCGGGCCATCCGGTGTGCCTACGTGTTACTGTCCTGTGGGTCCAGTCTGGGCTGCCCTGCCCAAGGGAGCGTTGCTCGGTTACTGAAGGTACCAGAAAATTCGAGAACGAAGGGGAAAAGTAGGTAGAATTTTAAGCCACGCAGAACTTGTGCGAATTGGGCTGGGGCCAGGTTGGTCGCCTACGCAACAGAAGGGTTGTTTCTCCTTAAACGGGATGGCGCGTTAGAGAGGGGCACTGCTGAGCCCGAACGGGAATCTTCTGCCTCTACCCGCTTTCTGATCCCATCTCTGGAATCCAGAGTTGGGGCGGCTAAAGTACAACAGGAGCCGGATTTGAGCCCCGTGGCCCGCAACGGCGGGAAGGCACGCTGGTTCACAGGTGTCGGCTCTGCACAAGGCCTGACCTGGCTCCGTGGGTCCCCAAGTGAGGACATTCAGTAGCCTGGGCGCAAGGCCCACGGGGCAGTGAGAGCGCGGGTGGGAACGGAGCCCGGGTGGGAACGGAGCCCGGGCCTTCTCCACTGTCTCCCAGGCTCGGCCTTAGGCAAGAAGCCGCCTTCTCCGTCCGGTTGCGCAGGTCTGCGTATTTGGGGGGTCAGTGGGCCGGGGGTCTAAGCTTTGCTCCTACGTCCAAGTTAGACTCTCCCTACGTGTGTATGCGTGCGTGTGCGTGGCCAGCGAGGGGGTAATGCGCGCCCCTACTCCCGCCACCAGCCAAGTGCTGGTGTCTGGATTTGGCTGCAGAGTCAAGTGAGAGTCGCTTGGTCCCGCGGTCCCCAGGCCCAGTGGCTCCCACCTTCGCCAGCCTGGACACAGCACGCAGGCCGGGCCGGGGAGCCTTGCATCCGAGTCTACGCGGCTGCCCTTTCCCATCGGGTCTGCGGGACCCGGAGACCCGGAAAAGTTTGCAGGGGCCGCCCAGCGGCTAGTCCCTGGGATTTCCGTAGCCGCGTCCACCCCTTCCCCAGTGCGTCGCCATGGAGACTGTTGGAAGTTGGTGGCGGAAAACAGACCCGGCGCAAAGCAAAATATTATGAGTGCAGTTGGGGTGACTTCAGGGGGGGCGGGGGACCCGAGGGCATGAGCGGCAGCCAGAGGCAGAGGCCGACAACAAAGGACCGAGTGCGAGGAGGAGAGAAGAGTTTGCAGGGGCCTCCCTGCGGCTCTGTGAGAGCCGGACCGTCCAGCTTCCCAGACGCACCGAAGTCTCTAATTTCTCTCCTGCAGCTGCACACCTTTTCTCAACCCCCTGCGCGCCCTCCCTTCCACCCCTTTTCTCTGGATTCTCTTCCAGCCTCCCTCCTCATCTGGAGGTTAGAGCCAGCTGGGCAGTACGCCCGCATCCCCCCCCACCCACCCCCACGAAACACAGGCTCACCAACGTGAAAGGCTCTGGCTTTTCTTCCCCACCACCCGTGGATCACCCAGGATGAATTTCTCTCCCCCCTTCTCCTACCGGATCTAAAAGCGCGAGGAGATAGGATAAGGCAGGAAAAACTTGGAGGGGGGCTGGAGTAAAGAAGAGCCTGTCTGACTTTTTTTTCTCCTTTGTACAGTGGGGAAAACTGAGTTTTAATTCCGACTCAGGCACTTGTAATGTTCCTTCAGGCTAATCTAGCTTTTCCAAGATTGATTTTCCTTGCCTGTAAAATGAAGGGTGAGACAGCGCACAGTCTGGGATTCTCTTGACAAGTGAAACATAACTCTCTTTACTGAAAAATCCAGAAAGCATATGTGAACTGGTCGCCACTGTCTGACTTGTGATCCACTACACAATTAGCGAATCTCTCCCCAAACTAATTATAAACTAAAATATTTTCAAAAGTCATTTAGGTCATTTAGGATTTTAAGAATCAAGAATTTTGGAAAACCATTTAAAAAGGCCCATTATTTCTTTTCTCAAGGACACCTAAAGTACATTCCTTAAGTCTTTGGCCAACTCCTTGCATCCCAAAAGGACTTGCTAGAAGACACCAGGTTTTATGGGGCTGCATCCGGTGTCAGTCTAGGAAACACGGATATGCCTGTGGATGATGAAGCCAGCATCACAGACACGCACACATGTTGGAGAGGAATAAATACTGACCAATGTGATGAAATGTTGCCATCAAAGGAAAACCAGACTCTAGTGCCCCTTGCTCAAGCTTTTAGAAAGAAGTGAGGCTGTTGTCACACTTAGCCACCCCTCCTGGTGATAAGTTAAGCAGATGACCCCTTTCCTCCTCCCCTCGGCTGCAGATGAACGAACTGAATGTAGTGATAGTGATTGCCGTGGTCTGTCTGGACTGTGACCGCACGGTTGCGGAAGTTCGTGTATGTCTTCTGGCATATGTGTGCACTTGGCCTTGCACTTTGTTTGTAAAGCAGTTTCATGGTCATGGATCCTCACAAACGTTCCACAAGAGGCATTATTGTGACCTGCATCAAGCATGGACTTCTCTTCCACTTCCAACATTGTAAGATAGTGATTCTGAGCCGGGTTCTGGTTTTGTTTGCTATGGCGTCCTTGCCAAAGGGCCGAGAAGGAAGAAAATGGTGGAATCACCACTTGGGACACCCGAGGTCAGGTCTCTGCTTGCAAAGGGTCCTGAGAGCCTATCCCTCATGGTCTACAGGCCCCTGGGAACACTCTTCCTGTGTCCATGCAGGCCCGCAAGGCTCTGTGGGATGGGGGAGAAGTCTCTGATGTTGTTCTCACTCCTTTCACTCTATAGCCTATGTCTCTGCATTTTTGTTAAGGTTTAGGGACTGAGAATGAACCCAAAGACAGATTATTGGGAAATGTCAGGTAAAGGTTAAAAAAAAAAATCCTTTGGGTGTATTTATCAGAGGTTTTATTCAGTCTTACTCACTGAACCCCTGTTGGGTGACAGACCCAGGGGAGGAATGAGGCCATGGTTCCTGCTGTCAAGGACTTTAGAATGTGGACACACTGAGAATGACGAAAACTTCAAAGGATGTAAACATAGTCCTCCTGGAACCTAGAAGGAAGGGTGCGCCCTCCGTCGAGTACCCACCACGTGCCAACCCCGGAACGGGAACTTTCCCACACACTAGCCATTGAAGCCTTACCACAGCTCTGTGTTGCCCCTCTCTAGAATGAAAGAGGGTCTGGACCCTTCCTGGGGCGATAACTTGTATGTGGCAGAGCTAGATTGGAGACAAGACTAGGGAAGCCTGTTCCGTTGCCCTACCCAGCCCACTTCATTGGACCACTGCTGGAGTGCTAGCTGGGCAGGGCATGGCTCTGACCTTGAGGTGGATTTGGATCCCATTTGGTGAGAAGGGGAACATGTGGATGAGTGGAGAACCACAGAACGCTGTTGTCTTTGAGCTCCAGAGAAAACCTCTTCAAAGGAATCGTGATTGTGCATTTGAAGAGGGTTTTAAATGATAGCAATAATGGGAGGCAGTGCATCATAGTGGTCGAGTATGGAGTTTGGGCAAATTTTAGCTTGTTTCATTGATTCATTCAAGGAAACTCTGTCTCCTATGTGCGTGGCACTCTGCTTGATGCTGGGCCTAACAAAAATACCATTTCTGGTCCTTCAGAGTATACATTCTAGACAGACAAACAAGAAAACAAAAAATAGGTCGTTCCAGGGGGGAATGAGCACATGAAGAAAATATGCACTATCTGGAGGAATGAAGACAGAACACAGTGACAGGGAGGTTGCTACCTTTCACAGGGTGCCTTTGCTCTGGAAGCTTAATAGTTGCTGAGCCTCAATTTTCGTTTGAAACTGATACTACCATCTAATAGGGCTGTTGAGCATGAGCTGTGAAAGTGGTAATAGATACCATACTCATATATCTGTATTCAATACTTACTGGATGTCTTCACTTTGCTAATAAACATTTTTATGTATTGAATAAATACATTATTTATGTAATGCTCACCTCAGTCCTCTAAAGAAGGAACTGTTATTATTCACAGTTTAAATAGTATAAAGACAGAGGGGAAAGCTAGGCAGGTGTTCAGTAAGTTTCGGATTCCAGCAGCTGGGCTGGTAAACACATGGCTTGCTTGCATGGGAAGCAAGATCAGTCTTAATGCCTAATTTTCCTGAGGCAGAATGCAAGTAATAAATCTAGCTTTTCTTTGTGTTTTCCAAGTTAATGCCTATTAAAAGCCTTTCATGTAGGAGGCAGGTCCTCAGTGCTTTAAATGCATTATTAGTTATATCTTAAAATATATGTTATAGATACTACTATTGTCTACTCCATTTTATGCAGTGGAAAACTGAGGAAGATAAAAGCGAAGTTCCTGAAGGGGCTCCGTGGCCTAACGTATGTGTGATCTATGCTCTTAGTCACAAGGCTGTATGCTGTTCTCCTCTTTTCTGTTTTGGTAAGGGAGAAGCTGGTGGGAGGGATGGCCGTTAAAGCATATAGCATTTTAGCAAAAGCAAAGGACTTATTATTTTCTCCCGGTATGAAAGTGTTAGGATAGTCCTTTAAACCGTGGAGATGACTTTAAATTATTGTTGGCAAAGATAGAGACATAAAATATTTGTATCTTTACTACACATGTGAAGTATGCTGCAACCTTCTTTGGGATTCATTTGAAGTTTAGTTAACTTTTGATTTATTTGAACATCAGTTAACATTTGCATTGTCTCTGAGGATGTCAAGGCTTCATTCTTGCTCACATACAGACATAATTCAGAACAAAAGCTGTTATGTAATATTACAATGTTTATGTGATATTATAAGTAGCCTTTAGGTGATTTAACAAACAGTATATTGCAGCTAGAAGCCATTCACAGATATATGTCATGACTTCAGGTGAATGTGGTATGACTTAATGAAAAGAACATGAGCTTTGCCATGAAACATACCAAGGTTTAAATCCAAACTCAGGACTTCCGGTCAAGATGGAGACAAAGGTAGACATGCTTTGCCTCCTTGTGCAGCCATCGAAAGAATTACAATCAGATCTCAAAACTAATAACACCCAAAACTGTCAGAAAACTGAGCTGTATGGAAGTCCGACAATGAAGGATTTAAAGAAACCACATTCATCCAGACGGGTAGGAGGGGCGGAGTCACGAAGGCGGGCGGAGAGGCAGTGTGGCGCAGAAAGGTGGTCGTGGCAGCAGAACAGGCAAGAGCCAGACCACACAGCCCACGATTGCACAGCTCAGGGCTCCTGCACCAGGAAGACAGATCCCCATTACCTCTGGCTGTAAAAAACAGCAGGGGTTGGAGCGATGGAAGAAACTGCCAAATTTTTGCCATTTAAAGGGCCAGCACAGTCTTAGAACTTACACAGACTCACCCACTCCAGGATTTGCCACCTGGGCAGAAGCTGGAAGGGTGCCAGTCACACATGGGAAGGGGGTGAAGTGACTGGAAACAGGGTGAGTGCCGGGAAAACTACCAGAAGTTAGATGGCAGCATTGTCTCTTCTCAGAGCCCTCCCCACACAACCACAAAGTGGTGAAATGGGTTGTTCCACCCTGGCAATTACCTGAGGCTCTGCCCCACACAATTTACAGGTGCCTTTTCTACAAAAGGCCACACTACTGAGACAGTGAGTCAAAGCAGCTCTACCTAATACATAGAAACAAACACAGGGAGGCTGCTAAATTGAGGAGACAATGAAAAATGACCCAAGTGAAAGAACAAAATCCCAGAAAAAGGACTAAGTGACGAGGAGATAGCCAGCCTATCAGATGCAGAGTTCAAAATACTGGTTTTCAGGATGCTCATAGAACATCTTGAGTATAGCAAAAAAATAATAAACAATGAAATGAAGGTCACACTAAGTGAAATAAAGAATAATCCACAGGAAACCAACAGAAAAGGGAAGGAAACTGGGATTCAAACTAACAGTTGGAATCGTAAGGAAGAGATAAACATATAACCCGAACCAAAAGAAGAAACAAGAATTAAAAAAAAACAAAACCCAAAATGAGGATAGGCTGAGGAACCTCTGGGACATGGGACATTTCCAAATATGCCAACATCCAATTCATAGGGATGCCAGAAGGAGAAGAGGAAGAGCAAGAAATTGAAAACTTACCTGAAAAAATAAAGAAGACTTCCCTAATTTGGTGAAGGAAATAGACATACAAATCTAAGAAGCACAGAGAGTCCCCAACAAGTTGGACCCAAGGAGGAACACGCCAAGACACATCATAATTAAAATTCTAAAGGTTGAAGATAAAGAGAGAATCTTAAAAGCAGCAAGAGAAAAGCAGAGAGTTACCTACAAAAGAGTTCCCATAAGACTATTGACTGATTTCTCAAAAAAAACTTTTCAGGCAAGAAGGAGCTGGCAAGAAGTATTCAAAGTGATGAAAAACAAGGACCTACAACCTAGATTACCCTATCCAGCAAAGCTGTCATTTAGAATGGAAGGGCCGATAAAGTGCTTCCCAGACAAGGTAAAGCTAAAGGAGTTCATCAGCACCAAGCCCTTATAACAGGAAATGTTAAAGGGACTATTTAAGAAAAAGTAGAAGATCAAAGCTATGAACATTAAAAAGGCAGCAAATTCACAGCCATCAACAACTGAATCTAAAAAACAAAAACAAAAAACAAACAACAAAACCTAATCAAACAACTAGAGCAGGAACAGAATCATAGATATGGAGATTATTTGGAAGGTTATCAGCTGGGAGGGGGAGGCGGGAAAATGGGGAAATGGTGCAATTAAGAAGCATAATTGGTAGGAAGCAAAATAGACAAGGGGAAGTGAAGAACAGTATAGGAAATGGAGAAGCCGAAGAACTTATATGCACGACCCATGGACATGAACTAAGGCAGAGGTTGCTGGGGGAAGGGGGGTACCAGGCAGAGGGGGCAAAGGGGGAAACATTGGGACAGCTGTAATAGCATAATCAATAAAATATACTTTTAAAAAATCCCAACACAGTCACTTTCTAGCCCTGTGGCCCAGGGCAAATGACCTGACTTCTCTAAGCCTCAGTTTCCTCCTTTGTGAAAACTGCTGCCCCTTACTTTCATAGGTTGGTTTGGAGATTATGAGATTATATTAAATTAAGCCTGGCTCCTAGAAATTGCTCACTAAATGTTAGATTTTATTATTACTACTACTAATAATATGGTGTTTCCATGCCCAATCCTAGATGTCTAGTTGGGAAAAGGGGGTAAGAATTCTGAAAACAAAAGTACACTGTTTTCTGCACATCTGGATGTTTTCTGTACTATGTAGACATAGCCCCAGTTCTAATTTCAAGAGAAATCACTCTTTTCTAAAGGGTTTAGACCGAGGGGTTAATTTCATTTCTCCACCTTTCCCACAAGGAAGACATTTGATGTGCTCCTGTCGGCCGTGATTTCCTCCTTATGCTCTCCAGTGTGTTAAGGGAAGTGGAGAGCCTGTCTTTGTAGAGGCAGCACCTGCTGACTGGGGTCTGCATCCTAGGAGGGAGTCCCACAGATCGCGCAGAGGAGACACATGTTGCACACCTCTGGCGGCCCCCCGCCCTGCAACTCCTGAGGCCCTTTCAGTTCTGGAATGTGATGGCCCACATGCTCCCCTCCAACCCCCACCCACCCCCCCAGTACTTGTAAGCATCACTGTGTTAAAGACTGAACCATTTTACACTTGATTTTCAGGAAGTGGAAAAGTCAGTTTCACACGAACTATTCTCTGAAACTCCTTCTAGCAGGATGCAGAGAAAGTGTTTAGTTCTTTTGTATTTCTTACATATTTTTTTAATATAAGGAGAGAATGTCCATTTGTTCTGTTTCTGTCTTTCTAATTAGATTTTTACCTACATGTGGTTTTTGAGTTTTTGAAATGTTAACAGCTTCCTTTGAGAGAGAGAGAGAGAGAGAGAGATCATAAAAATCAGAAAAGAATTAAATCCACTCATTATGTTTTCCATTCAATATGGTCCACATTTAGGCAGCAAGGGCTGGATTGACCTGTACCAGTAGATTATGTGGTTTCTGTGTGTCAGAACCGATCCACAGAGTAAAATTTCTTTAAAATATGTATATAGTTTCTATTTTTGTGAGCGGTTAATCTTCAGTAAAACTTAAAAGCATAATCTGCGTATGAGCAACCAATAATTACTAGTTGACAGGTGAACTTGGACATGCTGCGTTTATATTGTCGTGGTTGTTTTGTTTGAATTTAAAGGAATAATAAAATCTTTGAAAAGGTTGTGACCCAGTGAAGCACTTTGTGTCCTGGGTGTTTTCTGACTCCCCAATTGTGCTAAAGGTCAGCGTTATTTAGACGCAGCCTAAGTGAGATTGCTGAATTTAGCAGATTTTTATTTAATTGGAATGGAGAATCGGCTCTTCATAAGCATTGGTCCCGTGAACCCATCATGTTGGAGAAAACGCTCTATCAGTCAACAGAAGGAACTGCTCAAGAACTAGATTTTGAACTGGCCTTTGAATAATCTAAAGAGTGATTAGCGATTGCTAATTATACCTCCAGCATCTGATTTTTGAGGCAGAAATGCATTTCGTGAAGAAAATTATGTCAGTGTGTTTGTTTTGACTCTTGCGAGTGTCATGAAATAATCACACAAATCGGACAAATACTAGACCTTCGAAGAAGGAAGTATTTCCTTGAATGTTGCAATTCCAGAATTTATGCTTTTTAAAAATGAGTACGACTGATTTTTTTTGACTTCCACATCATCTTTTTCTGACTGATTAGTCTAAGTTCAGATGTTCATACTTATAATATTTATAATTTGTGTACCAATTCTAGATACTCATGAGTGGGTCAAGTTCCTATTGAAATCACTAGGATTTTATAAAGTTTCATAATGGGGACCATGACACAAACGCAAATCTACTTCCGATAGAATTAAGTGATTACTTTCAACATTTGTCATGTTTTCTTTGTGGTGTCCGTTCTGCTGCTGATAATACACCTTGAGTAGGGGGAGAACTAAGGAGGCTCTCTAAATTCTTCATTGCACCAGAAAGAAAATCGACTAATTTTGTATCTTCTTTATATGACTACTAAACAGGCTGAAATGTCTGTTTCCAGGAGTTTTATTTCTTTTACTTGATGACCCCTTTTCAAAAGCAAAACGGTTCCTCCATAAAGCATTATTTGACATCATAGAAAATAAGTAACACTGGCGAAGAAAGCTCTGGGAATTTACAGGGAAGAAAGGCTGCAGAGGGCTCGAGGCCCTCAGTGAAAACATTACAACTTGTAAGCATCGGAGAGAAGATTTCCAAAGCGCTGAGCCGTTGTTGTGAGAGGGCCTTTCGTCAGCACGAACTTTTATTTTCAATTCAGTGGGCAGAGGTTGTGAGCTTGCTCTGGTTGGGCGGGGGACCCTTTCAGAAATGCCAGGCTTTTAGAGAAAAACACAGCTTTTCTTCTTATCAAGTCTCCATTTTCAAGTTTGAAAACTTTGCTGTGATTAGAAGAGTGGATTATTTCTCTGCTTCGTTGGGGTTTCCTCTGTGTGCCCAGGCCGGAGGGCACTCTCTGACTGGACCACCTCCCAGGGCGTAGCTGACGGAGCGCGGGCGGGGTGCAGGGCGGAGGGCGACAAACAGCTGCCTGCCGTGGCCTGGACCTACACACACCGGGCGTGGGACCCACACAGAGGCTGGGTGAGGCCCGGCACAGCCTGGGGAGCATAAAGGGCAGAGGGGCCCAGCGGGGACCGAGGCGTGTGGAGCCCACAAAAAGGGTTTCCTGTGCATCCTGTGTTTTGTTCAAAGTTTTTCTTGGTATGGGCAGATATTTTTAAAAAGAAGAAAAAGAAATGAAAACACCAAAACTGTATGATTGTAGATAGTTCCCACTTAATTTACTTTTAAAATTACAATTGACATTCAATTGTATTAGTTTTAGGTGTATAACGTAGTGTTCAGACAATCATATCCTTCACACGGCAGTCCCCCTGATATTTCCAGTACCCACCTGGCACCACACATAGTTATTACAATGTAATTGACCACATTTCCTATGCTGTACTTTACCTCCTTGTGACTATTTTGTAACTACCAATCTGTACTTCTCAATCCCTTTACATTTTTCACCCAGTTTCCCAACCCCCCTCCATCTGACAATCATCAGTCTGTTCTATAAATAGATCATTTTTGAGAAGGAAGGAAGCAAGAGACCCAGGGAGGATGGGACAAAAGGAGAAAACATTGAAATCATTTTGATAATTGATGGCAGGCTGACTTACTGAGTTATTTTCAAAATTATTACTTTTTTAAAAATTAAAGTGACTCCCTTTTAAAACTGGGTAGCAGAGCAATGAAATTCATCATCTTCCCCAGGCACGGTGCTGCACGCTAATGTACATTTCACCTCGTTCCCTCTCATGCTGAGCCTACTGCATTATGATCCGCATCTTACAGACAAGGAAACAGAGAGTCAGAGAGCCTAGTGAACAAGTCCGGGCCTAATGGCTGGTGTCAAACCAGGATTTGAACACAGATTATTCTGACTTCCAAGCCAGGCTGCCCCCTTGCTTCCTAAAACCTGGAACTAAAAGGAAGACCATAGAGATGTCCTTTCTAGCTCACTTCCTCCGCTGATAAAGAAGTTCCGGAGGTCAAGTCATTCCTGATCCTGGTGGGAGACAGCAGCTCACACTGCAGATCTTGGGAGCATACTGTCACGGACGCCCCGATGTGACTCTGGCAGCAGGCTGCTGCCTGAGGACGCCCACGGGCACTCCTTCCTGCCGGGGCGCCTTCCTGCAATGTGTGCCTTTCATCTGAAATCAGTCTCGGAGCTTCTGAGTTCAGCCTGACATCTCCGCTGGGTAGTTCTCCCCTGCCTGCCAGTTACTTTGCCAAATTTGACGTCTTACACACATCATCAAGGGCTTCATACCTATTTACTTGCAGACACGATTCTCCTTATGATAGGTTCAACATAAAAACCTTGGTGTTAAAATAACAGCATCTTCCATTTACCTAGCCTGTTAGTTTGCAATCACTGATAGTCGTTAATGGCAGGGAGTTTGCCATCATTGATAGAATCATTAACAGCACTGGCTTTGCCGTGGGCTAGACGTATGGATTCAGCAAGCTGGGTAACCCTCTGACCAAGCTTTCTTGTCTGTAAAGTGGGACCATGCATAGTGCCCGCCTTATAGGGTATCGTGAGGATGAAAGGAAGCAATCCAGGTAAAGGGTTTTGGCATGTTGTAAAAGCTCCATAATCAGAAAGTGCTGTGAGTGCCGCTAGCCTCTCCTTGCTTTCCCTGAGTAGCTTCCAAGTCCCACCTTCTCCCCGTCCCCACAAGGACCGCATAGAAGAACACAAAATTTATACTACATTTTTGCTGTGTTCAGTCTTTTAAAAAATTTATTTTTAATTACAGTACAGCATAGGGGATATAGTCAATAATATTGTGCTCAGCCTTTTCAATATGCGACCTTGTAATCGGGTCATTCCCACTTGATATTTAGCGAAAACACAGTTCAGGGGGATCGAGTCACATGCATTGTTTTGTATAACAGGTGAACATCTAAGCTGAGGTGTGTTCTGGCACCAGTGCTGATGGTGCTTTCTTTCAACCAGGCCATGCCCATGCCAGCTGAAAACATGTAGCAGGAAGGGCAGGGCTGGTGGTTTTCCTTCCGTGTAGAGCTCTGATTGTCTCCACGCTGCCTCACGGTGCTCCATGCCCGTGGATCTGTCCTTCCTCATTTTACAGGTGGGCTTGGCATGTCTTCCTTTGTTTCTCCAAATTTCCACCCGTGTCTTTATCATCCGTGCACAGTGCAGAGCATCCATTCAAGTGTCTTGCACAAGTCAGTGCTCTGTAAATATTGACTCGATAGCAATCACTCCGTCCTTCCTGTCAATCAGGATACTACACCTTGGGTTTCTTTTGAGGAAGCCTGGCTCAGGGTTCCACGCAAACAAGTACTTCATAATTAACTGCAGGTGAACTGACAGTCTTCTGAGACTCTCCTAAGTGCCAGGCACTGTGTTGGTGCATCTTTCATTCATCCCTTTCCCTCCCTTTTCTCTGTCTTTTCCTTCTGTCCTCACTGGCCTGCTCTGCTGTGCCCATCCATATGCAGGGAGTAGTGGGTGAACAGGGCACAGTCAGCTCTCAAAGAGCTTATATTGTTTCTCCTAATCCCCATGATAACCCATGACATAGATTTTTTAAAATACTATATAGGAAGGAAATTGAAGCCCATGAGCGTAAGTAATTTTGCCGAAGGGCGCAGAGCAGACTTTGTCACTTGTAAGGAGAGGATTAGAATCCATGTCCTCCTCGCTTCTGGGGCCATGCAATTTTTACAGCAGCAAGAGATCCAAGAATCACACAGAAAGAGCGACAACAGGGAGGGGACTAAAGTGGGACGCTTTGGGGGTGGACGTGATATGAAAATTATAATAGCTCAGAATTATAGTGCTTATCAAGTAAGCACTCTCTGTGCCTTATTCACTGAATTCTCATGCAAACTCCCCAGGAGCTGCATTCCTACCCCCATTTTGCAGATGAAAAAAACTGAGTCTCGTGGAGGTTGAGTCACTTGGCCAAGGTCACACAGCAAGGAAGTCAGACTTGAGCCGCCAGTTCAACGCCAAAGTCCACACCCTTGACTGCTGCGCTGTCATTAGAACACAGTGCCTCTGTCATAAACAGGCACCTGGGAATCATAGTGGGTCTGTGTATCTAGACCTTGCTGTGTGCCGGGCACTGTGCTAAGTGCTTCTCATGCGTTTCTCGGAAATCTCACACCACTAAGATGAGGCAGGCAGATTATTATTATCCACGTTTTACACAAGGGGACCCTGAGGTTTAGAGACTTTGCCCGAAGTCATTCAGCTAGTAGGCACTAAGGCTAGACTTCGGACCATCGGTGTGCAGCTTGTTACTAGACCCCCAGGCTTCCCTCCCTTCTCCCAGATATTCTCAGGAAATGATTCAAAGAGGGAAAAAAATGACATGCACCAAGTTGTTCATTGAAATGTTATAAAAATATAGGAGCGTTAGCTCAGTGGATCACGGGGTATCTATTAAACAATGATAAATATGAACACTAGCAACGTAGGAAAATCTACAGGATAGGATGTTAAAAGGAAAAGGCATAGAAATTGCATGTTCGCTGGGGTTGCAGTTCACGTATGTGTGCAAGTAGTTCACGTATTAGAAGGGTGGGCTTGTGGGCGAATATGTTTTTCTTTTTAACATTTTAAGATATAATTTCTGTGATAGGTTAGCATAAGAAAGAAAAAATAGAAGGATATTTTGGTGATTTACCTCAAAAGTTCAGGCTAGTTTGAAGTCCGTTTGGGGACAAAGTAGAAAAAAACAACCACCTAGGAAAGAAATGACGTCAAGAATTGCATACGATCAGATACTGTGCAGAGCGGGTTGCCTTGGCTCCAGCACCCTTTTCCAGGTCTTCATGTGTTTTAATAATATTGTAATTATAGAGAAACAAAGTCCACTGACGTTGGGAAGTAGTGGGTACACTCCCTCTAAAAGTCAGGGGAAATGACATTTTTACAGCCTGGTTATGCAATTACGTGCGTTAATCTGGAGCTCTCGGGGATGTTTTCAGAGCAGGGAGCTGCTTTTACATTGAATTCATCTTCGACAGGAGATGGCACCGAACACCTTAGCATTGATTTCCTCTAGTCTGCAGGGACTGTCGGTGAGCTCATGACCTGTGAACTCATGACGTCGGGGCACCCTCGGGGTTCCCTCGCTAACTCTCGCATACTGCAAATAACGATGCCTTAATTAATGTCCTTGCCCACTTCACAGATTTTATATATTGAGTCTTCCTAAAGTGAGAAAGGGCAGTAACATTTCTGAGCACCTATTGTGCATTTGGTATTATGTTAGACACAGCTTGGTACCCACGGTGAGACTTTCAGGTGTATATAATTGTGAGTATTATAGTATATGGAATGGTTAGGTTAGAGTCAGAGTGAAATCCTGTCTTGGCCGCTCACTGCTGTGTGATCTCGGCCAAGCCATAGCTGTGATGATGCTGTTGATGAAGATGATGGTGCTTGCGCTGGAAGGCCACATTCTGGGAGGCGTCATTGGCACTGCCTCGGACTCACTGGTGTTGTGCCATGATTGAGACTTCAGCCGATGAGGAAGAGACGCGGGGACTTTAGCCACATGGATTGGTTAGGCGAGTGAGTACAGTTAATCAGAAAGAGGGCAGGGTTCTCATCTTTTCTTATTCAGGCCTTTCTTCTTCCCTGGGCCTTGCTTTTCCCATCCATAAAATGGGGTGATGATAGCTACATGTGCAGTAATTACAAGAAGAGGTAAGAAAACAGTTTAGTACAGAGTTTGGTACAAAATGGAGGTTCAGAAAATGGTAGTTATTGTCACTATAACAGACAGGGAAACTGAGGCTCAGTAAGGTTAAAGTACTTTGTCAAGTTCATAGAACGAGTGAGGCAGTGAGGCTTAGCGTCCAGTCGTCTCAGTCTTTCCTCTGTCTTGGGCTCCCCCTAACTAGGGGGAGGAGCTTCCTCCCCACGGTCAAGAGTTAGGTTGGGTCAGGCAGCAACACTTGGCTAGTTTCTGGACCTGCGGGAACGATTCCCCAGGATACGAATGGAGAGCTGGGACAGCCAGCGGGGCCACTTTTTGGGTCTAGAGAAGCCACTAGAAACAAAAAGAGCGAGCGGTTGGGGCAGATCAGAAAGCAGTGATGAGGCCGGGGGTTTTAAAGAAAAGACTAATAATAGGCATAATAGCGCCTTGTGTTCAGTTAGCACCCGAGCCGCTATCAGCAACGTGTTCCTACGTCATCATCATCATCTGAATCTCACTGTAGCCTTATGACGTAGACATTCTTAATGGACCGATGCGGAAACTGAGACGCACATAAAATGGGAGTTTGGGAAGGATTTTTTTATTTTTTATTTTTAAAGACTATATTAGAATTGGGAAAGAGACGAAAACACTGATCAGATTTTTAAGGAAAAGAAGAAAAAAAGTAAAAGGAGGCAAACTGATGAGGGCACTTTTTAGCAAGATCTGTAAGGAGGGTGAGCGGGGCTGTGGGTCTGGGAATCACATTACTGACGGTGAATTGGTAAGTTGAACGGGGAAGAAACCCTAGTCCCGATCTTTGCCAAGGGCCAGGCCCAGGCCATAGGGTGTTGAGGCAGATCATAAAGTGGCTGATGTTTCAGTGGAGGGCCGTAGGTAAGTAGCGTCTCAGCACCCTGCTGCTTTGTGAAATGAATGCCAATCAGTTACAGGGACAAAGATGGCCCTGCGGCCTGGCGTGCGGGAATAACTGTGCACCAAACCATCCGCACTCTTTGTCCTGGCCACACGTCTGCGTAAGCGGGATAATAATGTCGCCCACTCCTGACGGCACTGGGACGAATTGAGATAATCCACGTGAATACCTGTCATCGGAGCACAAAGCTGATGCTCGAAACCAAGCTGTGATGATGATGCTGATGAAGATGATGGTGCTTGCATCGGGAGGCCGCATTCTAGGAGATGTCGTCAGTGTCACCTCGGACCCACCCGCATCATGCTGTGACTGGGACTCCAGCAGATGAGGAAGACGCGGAGACGTGGGGACACTGGTTACATGGATTGGCTACCAGAGTGAATGTATTAAGGAGTTAGTTAGAAAGAACAGAGTTCTCATCTTACTGTATTGGTTCCAGATCAAGCCTCTAGGGCTTAATTAGGCTCTTGCAGTGACCTCCTATCTAGTGGGACCACTAAGTCCTGGGTTTGCCTGGGGCAGTTCTGGTTTACACACGTGGTCCTGGCAAAATTATTAGTAATGTCAGTTTTCAATCTTGGAAGGGTCCAGGTTTGGGTGGCGAGTGACATGGTCTCCTGCTTCCCTTTCTCTTCCCTCTGAGGTTGTGTTCAGGCAGCACCAGATGGAGCTGAACTCGGGTGCTGATGCCACACTCCAGTCAAAATCATTCAGAGGTTCCCAGCCTATTGAATAAACTCCGCACTCCCTGAGCGGGCCCAGAGCTGTGGTGCGTGCGTGCCCCACGGCATTTAACAGAGTGCTCTTTGGACAGGAAAGTCTCAGTAAACAGGGGCCGGATTACCGCCTGAGGGAATGTGTGCATTCCCACGCAGGATGCTCGTCCCGTTTCTGAACACCACATTCTTCTTGCAGCTTCAGGGCCCCTGCCCTCGCCGGTCCGGCCAGGAGCACTCCTCCCTCCCTCTTTACCTGGGGTGGTAACATTAAAAGCCTTCTCATTCTTCAGCTGTCACGCTCCTTCCTCTGAGAAGCTTCGCTGACTCTCCCAGATGAGGTCAGACCTCCCGCTGCTTCTCTCCTGTGGCTCTCTTGTTAATTACACCTCTGCGCGAGTGATAATTTAATAGCGGACTCCTGCGCTGAGGTCCCTTCCTCAAAGACGGAAACCGCTCGCCTTGTCCCCTTGTTCGCTGCTGCATCCCTACCGTGTGTTAGCCCAGTGCCCGGCGCGCGGCACTCCTCCAATAGGTGATAAACAAATAGTGGGATGAATGAATGTAAATCCCCTAGGAGGCTGCTCTTTCGAGCCAGGGGAGTTCTCACCTGCTTAAAGCCCTTCAGTAGCTTCTGAGGACACGTAGGACAAATGTGAAGTTCTCACAAAGTCCCTGCAGACTTTGGGCGCTTCCTAACCTCCTGGCCTCCTTTTCCTCCTGCTCCCCTCTCCTCACCCCAACCCTGGCTCCTGGCTCTTCCTCCCACACTCCCAGCCCACTCCCTTCTCAGGCCTTTGTACTGGCGCTGACATCATGTCCCTCTCACTTCATACACCCTCCCCGCCCTGTCTGTCCCACGCCATGGCTTCATTTTTTTCATAACAGCGGTTGTGCTCTGGAGTCACCTTGCTGCTTTGTTTTCATCTGTCTCTACCACAGAGTATAAACCCCCTGGGAGCAGGCCCTGTGCCTGCCATGTTCACCGCTAGACCCTCAAAGAGTGGGCGCGCAGGCCATCAGTCAGCATTTGGGGGGCGAGGGAAGGGATAAAGGCAGGGACAGAGTGGGGCTGCCCCTGGGAGGCGGGGGCGGGGTGGGGCGCCTTCCTGGAACCCAGAGGCCCCTGGGGCAGGGCCTGTGGTGTCGCCATGGTAACCTACTGACCTAAGTTCTCCCCCTGTGAGGCCATAGCTGCCCACCTCCTGGGCCCAGACTTCCCACCCAGTCCTGGGTGTCCTGCGTGTCACCACTGTGGGGAGGGAAGAAAGGGGCTAGGAGAGAATGATCAAGAGGAAAGCCCACCCTGGAGAGGGGGAAGACAGCAGCAGGCCACGGTGTGGTGGCTTCACCGGTAATGACCAGGGCTGGGTTGGGGAGGGGCTGGGGGAGGGGCAGCTGGGGAGTGCTCTGGCACCCCCGGAGGGACCTGGGGCCTGGACCTCCCTTGGTAGCTGTGAGTGTGGCATGACAGCTCCTCTTTGTAGCATTTCTCAAGCCGTGAATTCCCAAAATAGGACCCAGCCCAGTGCTCTGAAAGACTGTTGATGGGACGAGTATGAATAACACCTTTTAAAACCCAGGGACACCAAGTCAGGCAGTGCTTCCTTCAGGTGTTGCATAAGTCGAAACTCCCTGCTCTCATCTTGTTCCTCAGAAACAAAGCTAGTCGGCTACTCCCCCATGGCTTAAAAATCACTAAAAATCATGGCTGCTTACCAGCTACCTGCAGGCTCTCGGCCTTTGCAGTCTGCTCCCAACGACTGTCCCACCTTTCTCCCGGGGAACTCTTCACCTGTCCCAGAACCCACTTTGTGCCTCTGTCCGTGCCAGCCGCCCCTTTGTCCAAAATGCCCTCCTTTCCTCCTCGGCCTGAACTAGCTGAAATGCCACCACTGCGAAGCAACCAGGCCAAGCTGGAAACCCCCTTCTGGGTCCCTTCCTTCTCAATGTCCCCAGCACACCTTATTATAGTAACAAAGTGTTTCTGGTCACCTGCTGGTTTCTGAAGCAGTGTGCTGGGTGAGCAGGAGCACAGACCAGCTTTGGCGGCAGGCAGACCTGACCCAACCTGGCCACCAGCTCACCGAGGGACTTGCCCGCTCTTCTCCGAGTCCGCTTCCGCCCCATAGATCCGAGTTGTTAAAGGCTCTGTTGCTGGGAGGAGAGAGATGAGGCTCTGAAACAGGGTGACTGGTGCTGGGGGGGAGGCCCAGTAACCACTCGACATCGCTATTGCTTCCTGTCCCTGTCTCTCAGCTGTGAGCCCCAGTGGGTAGACCGCACTTTCCTCATCTTTCCACAGTCCACAAAACCAAGCGTGCTAAGCATGCCTCACTTGTATTATTTTAGTTAACCTGCCGAAAACCCGGGAAGTAGGGCTTTGGGAAGGTTCAAGGACCATCCCAATGTTACAGAGCTAGTAAGTGGCAGGGCTGGGATTTGAAATCCAAATGGTCTAACTCCAAAGCCCACGTTCTCCCCGGCCTACCTCTGGCTTCTCTTTCATCTGTACTGTTCCCGCCTTGGTCACTCCACATCAGCCATGGCCCCTTCTTACCACTCCTTAAACTGTCATGCACGATGGCACCTCAGGGCCTTCGTGGTCCCCATTCTCAGACACCACCCTGGGGGGCAGATCACCTGTCCATCATCCTCTGTCTCTTCACCTCCCTTTACTTCATCAAACCATCACCCCAGCTCTGTGCTTGTCACAGTTCCCAGTTCTCGGGGAGCTAAGCATTGAACAAGATAGACAAGGTCGTTAGAACCCACATTTAAGGCAGGGAAAATAAATAATAAAAAAGAAAACATAAACATGTAAGATATTTTCCTGTCCTGAGACCCCAGTCCACCAGAGATATCTTGGCATAACATATTGGCTTCCAGTTAAATAGTATTTGTCCATCTCTTCTGCTGAAACTTTACATCGAAGGTTCTTGATAATTATTTGCAAGATGGGTGGATGGACGGATAATCTAAGACGGAGCAGTTGGCCTGTGCCTTGTATGAGGCAGCAGGAAGCAGCAGCATAGTCTTCGAAGACTGTGAAGATCTGGGTTTGAATTCTGACTTTAATCCTTCTGTGTGACCGTGGCCAAGCCTCTGTCAATAAGCCGCAGCCACGCTCTAAGCCCCAGTCTCCTTACCGGTAAAGTGAGAGGAGTTTCTCCCTCCTGAGGTCGGCTGTGATGCTCAGATCAGGTTCTGTCGGTCCCTGGGCTCCGTAAACTTCAGGGACTCCCTGCCTTCGGATAACCATGTTCACGAAGCCCTGCCCCGAGCCTTGGATTACCGTGGGCGTGCCACGTCCCTGATGCAGCTACTTCCTGGTTGTTTTTTGCTGCTGCAAAGGAAATCAAACCTCCTACAAAACCCGATAACCATTTATGGCTCTGTTCAGCCTCACTACATGAACTTGAGAAAGTCACTTTAAGCTGGGCTTTCCAAACCTTTGATCCAGTGTGGGAAAACGTGAAGATCTGCCTCTGAGGACCGTGGGCGGAACTCCTTGCAAAGTGAAAACCCACACAGCACTATCAGCACCCCGCTTCCTGCCCGTGACCCCAGGGGAATCAGGTGAAGGGGTGCTTTGCAGCCCGGGAGCCTACACTCGCAGCCGTCAGTAAATCCCGTCGGGCACTCAGAGCAACCTCGGTCCTTACGAGAAGTTCGGGTGACTTTTATGCATCAGGAATGAGGCACCTGGGAGCAGAGAGTTATCCACGTGTGAGCCGAGCTCCCCTCCCACATCTTTGAACGCAGCGCCTGTGTTATTGTACAGCACTGACAGCAGTCCACTTTGTGTTTGAACTTTTGCTTCAAGCCTCAGTTTTCATTTCTATGAACAGAGATATTAAAACATACCACATTACATTGTTCTGAGGTTCAACTTAAACTACGTATGTGAAGATACCTTGCGTGGTATCTGTCACTCAGTAGGAACTTAATGTTGTTTTTTGAGAAAAGTAATGCATTCAACAACACATACTTCTTCTGCAACATCTACGGGGCCAGACACGGGGCCGGCCACCGGGGTCGAGGTGAGAAACAAAACCAACAGGGTCCTCACTCTCATGAGCTTGGGGTGGCATCTGCCTCGCGCTCTAGAGGGCGGAGCCCCACTTACTCGTGTCTCACAGCTTCTACCGACTACTGCTCCTTGTATCTAGAAGGCACAAAATAAATATTCGTCGAATTTTGCTTGCTCTATTTAGAAAATAGGCTCTGATGTCTTGTACCTTTTCATGCCTATATGGTAAAAGAAGAAAATGATTAGGAAGTCCTATAGCTAGATGGTTGTATCTATCTATATGCCGTGCTTTCTTTGCTATCATGTGCATCAGTAATGTAACATTTATTGATGCCAGGCTACACAAAAAACTATACCAGCCATTAGTGGAGAGTCCAAAGAAACAGAATAAAATGGACTCCATTCTAAAGACGTCTCAGTTCTAAACTGAAGAGCCTGCTACATGTAACAAGGGCTGGCAAAGAAATACATAAATGAATTTAGCAAAAGGTGTACTATTAAGAGGTTTAGCAGAAGTTCTAATGCAAGGCAGACTGCAATCAGTGCTGTCACATTGGCACCGTGTTTTGGGGACTGCGTGGGACCTAGGGGGGAGGGCTCAGTTCACACCGGGTGAGAGCACCGTGGTTATGACTCGAGTTAGAATGTTGCTCCTGCCTCTTACTGGCTGGGTGACTTTGGACAGGTCACCTCAGCTTTCTGAGCCTCAGTTTTCTCATCTTGAAAATGTGCATATGAGTAGTACCTATATCATAGGATTGTTTGAAGATTAAGCATGATGGTGATGTAATGCATTTGCCTAATGCTTGGCCCATAGGGGCCCATATGGTGGCCTTTATTATTAAACCGTATAAACACAAATAAATAAAACAGATGAACGCAGTGCATTATTAAAAGTTCGACACAAAGGTCATTCTGGCTAATTCTTGATCTTGGCAAGACCAAAGTCCATTGTTAATAGTTTCGAAGTATGTAAAGTTCACGTCTGGCGGCACAAATAGAGGCCTTCCAATCCTATGGACAACCTGACTCATGGGACACAAGTTGCAGAAGGCCACTTGCACAGGGAAAATGATAGAGGTCAAAGAGCACCCCTGGATCCAAGGCCTGTGGCCCGTTTGGGTATTTCAAAGCATGGCACCCATGCACTCTGGAATGCAGGGCCTTTGAATGCTCCGAGAACTCCCAGTCTCCAGAACAACAGAGGTGATGGTTCTGCCATTCTGGGCACTGCTCAGACCACCATCTGAACCGTCTGAAAGTCCATCCTGGGTGCTACATGTTCAAATGGACATTGATTAACAAGAATACAGCCAGAAACAGGTGAATTTGATGGCAAAGAAGAAGGAACAACTTCTTCCATGAAAGAGCTGAAACAGGTGGGGCACTTTGACCAGAACAACGGAGACGTGCACAGGAGAGACCAAACTTACTGTGCCTGCTCCCAGCAGAGCCGGGTAGCGGAGTGCCTTCAGGTGTGGCCTGTGGGATCAGAGAGACCTGAGCTGGTACGACAGGGAGAGGAAAGGGTTCCTTGGTGAGATTGCTCTTCTTCTTTTTTTAATGGCACTTCCCTTGTAACCTTGCCTTCATCTGTCCAGTACTGGGGCTGAGCCGTATGGAGGAGAGGAAAGTTCTTATTGGACTCGAACTCTTGTGGGCCGGTGTTGCTCTTTCTTCGCCCACCTGGTGTTCAGTCCCCTCTACTCCCCAGAATACTGCAGAATGTTCTCCAGAGAGTGCCCCATCAGTCACTGGGGTGTTTCACCTGCAAGAATAGGCCCTTTTAAAGGCTGCAGTTTTAACAGGCCTAATCCTGGCACAGGCAAGTGGGTGTGTGTATGAGAGAGAGAGGGAGGGAGAGGGAGGGAGGGAGTTTTTCTTAGTTCCCTGTTTCTGCTGCAGGGGATGGGGGTGTGAATGTGTGATGATGTGTGCCCACACACATGTGAGAGTAAGTAGGTGTGAATACCTAGCTTGCAAGACCAGGGACTGACCCAGAATGACAGCAATTGCTTTCGGTGGGCTGGCTTGGTGGAGGGAGAAGCTGTACGTTTCGGTGGAGGCTGTCCGAAATCAGCCATGACTGCTGCCGGGGGAAGAGCCCCGACTGAAGAGAGGAGAAGCCCTGAGGGGAGCCGGTGCAGAGAGTCCTGGAAAGATTCGGGAGATTCGTATTCAGGTGCATTTTTCAGTGCCACATGATGACCAGCGCCCACCTTATGCCATCACAGCTCCGACAGTGTGACAAGCCATTTGTTTCTAGCCTGTACATTTACCATCTGGAAGGTGTAGCGCTCTAATAGTTTTAATTTCTCTGCTGCTAACTGCTTCCCCAGAAATACCAGATTTCCATATCCTCTTAACAAGCTGGCTCGTGTCCCTCCTCTTGGATATACCCCTACTTATTTACAGTCTTGGAAGCAGCTTTTAAAAGAGCAGCTCCTTGGAACATAAAATAAAAAACAAACACCCAACATTTCTCCCTGCTGTTTGGATTTGCTCCCCCCCACCTCGGCTTCCTCTCCAGCGCGGCTGCTTTTCACAGTGTGTTATGAAGGTGTTAACTAATGCTCTTTTCCTTGGCTCTTTGAATTACGAGGCGTCGCATGACGCAATCTCTCTAAGCTTCAGTTGCTTTCTAGGAAAAATGGAGATTAAAATCTTCACTTCGGGAGTTGTCAGAATGCAGTGAGATAACAGGAAAGGGCCTGGTGTGCTAAAATAGGTGTCCAATAAATGCTAGTTCCCATGTTATAAAGACAGCAACAGAAGGCTGTGCCGTGCAAGCGCACACAGCCATAGCTCTAGTCACTTCTGCTGTAACACCGCACATGCATTCCTAAACGTCAGCACCGTTCTGCAAAACTGCACAATAAAAATCGCAGGTTACTGGAAGAATAAGCTGGGGGCACAACACTCACAACTTCATCAGTGACACATTGAAACAAAACCTAATAAAAATGATAGCACAGTTTGCACATGTTAAATGGCTTAGAGACCTGAAGTTTGCTTTGGAAGTAGACGCTGGAAAGGCTGCATCTTGGGTTATAGTGAAGTGGTGGAACATGGGTTAGTTATCTGGGCAGGTGTGGCTCATAACACACAGTGAAAAAGCAGCTGGTAGATGCTTGCAGTGTGAGTGTGTGAATTTTGCATATTCCTGCAGGGCTCAGTTCAACTGCGTGCAGTTTTCTGCATTCACCTCCTCTATCTTCCAGAGGAAATGAAGCATAAGCAAACACATAGTTTGCTTCATGCTCAAATCATACCCTAACGTATCACTTGCATTGGAACCCACTCATTTTCAAATGTTATAGCAGAACTAACTGTACTTAGTCGATGTTGAATGAATCAATGAACAAACATGAATGAATGAATGACTAGTGGATGGTCTAGAGGATGAAATAGTGTCATGCTACATTAGGGAAAGTACATCTCTAGTCTTCGGAATGGATTTTAAACACCACAGTCTTTTGGATTTTACAAGTACATAGCTGCAATGGAGCTCTTAATATCTGCCTCCTGCAGTGGCTTTTGGTCTGTGCTTGGAAGAGCCCCTTCAGGGGTCGCTGGGCAAAGGGAGGTAAGCGGCAAGGATCCCCGCCCTCCTCCCCTTCTGTCAGAGACCACGGGGTTTTATCTGCTTTTCTTTTAGATTTAGTTTAGAGAAAGGGTTCTGCTGCTAATTTACAAGCCTGCAAACCACCGCCAGTGATTCAGTTGGCCAAATTTTGTTTTACAAACTACTTCCCAAGAACAGATCTTCTTTTCAAAAAAAGATAATCCTCACTTGGTGCTGTTGGGCAATGAACACTCCAGAACGAGTACTTTGACCAAGAATCACTCAAGTGGGGCTTCAAATTGCCATTTGCCTTTGAACTGTTCTGCAAATGGTACACATAGAGCCGGTTCCAGTGGGGGTGCAGTTTTAAGATGAAAACTGATGGTCAGTTAATAAATCTAATGCACTTATGGCGTTCCTGTCCCTTCACAAACACCAAAAGCACTTCTGCAATTTTGTGATTTTCTTTCTTTTTTCAGAGAGCTGGATTGAAAGATGTCTCAACGAAAGTGAAAACAAACGTTATTCCAGCCACACATCTCTGGGGAATGTTTCTAATGATGAAAGTAAGTGCTTGAAACTCAGTGTCCCAGGTCGTCCGAGACGCGGCCAGCGTCCTGCTGGGAGGAGTGGCACTCCCACAGGGCTAGGCTGGAGTGAGTCCCCTGGAACCAGAGGCCCTGGAGGCATTTCAGTGCCCAGGCCCTGCCTGAACGGGAGATGCCATTCTCTGTGTCACTGTAGGTGTGGGTTTTAAGTAGTGTGTCATGGGGCTGTTGTTTCAGAGTCACAAAGACCCTTGCTGTTGGAGAGCCCAACTTTCTCCTGGCTCTTGGACTAGAGAGTTAGAGTCAGTGGAGGGGTGTAAACTGCTGTGTTTATGTCTTCCCTTGGGCTACGTCAGACTGGGGCTTCGGGGTGCCCTGTATTAAGAGCGAAGACTGCCTGAAGATTAAGTGTAACCCCTTAAGAACTACAAAAGGGAGGCAGCTTATAGATGTCGTTTTCAGCTGAGACAGAAGTGGTGCTCTCCCTTGCTTGGCCAAGTGCATCTCTTTAGTTCAATTTCCCCAAACCACGGGCCAGTGACACCCACTCCATAATCCCCAAGGGTGTTCGTTAGACCTGATCAACAACTTCCTTCCACCAGCCCTTCCATCGTAGTCATTCTGTCATCACTGTTTTGCTTTTTTTATAAAATTGAGATAAATTGAACATAAAGTACCTAAAACTTGCATGAATAGTTCAACGAGCATTTTTTAAATGTTTTGTATCCATCTGTGTAACCACCACCCAGGGAAGGGGTAGAATGTTTCTAGCACTCCAGAAGCCCCCTTCCTGTCTCATCCTTGTCAGTAACTCCTGTCCCGACTTTCATCACTCCAGTGTGATTTTGCCTGCTTTTGAAACATCATATAAATGGACTTGTAGACCCTGTATTCTTTTGTATGTAGCTTTTTGCACTCAGTATAATGTCTGTGTTATTCACTTACGCTGTCGTATGTAGCAATTCTTTCTTTTTTCAGTGCTGTGCAGTATTTCCCTTTACACATATGCCACAGTTCACGTATCCATGTAAATGTTGATGGATATTTACATTCTTTTCAAGTTTTTGACAGTTTCTTAAGCATCTCTGGACATTCTTCTTTTCCAATTTTATTTTATTGTGGTCAAATATATATAACAACATTTACCATTTTACCCACTTTAAGCATACGGCGCAGCGGCATCAAGTACGTTCGCCTTGTTTTGCAGCTCTCACCCCAGTCTGTGCACCGAGCTCTTCTCATTTTTCCAAATGGAAACTGTACCCATTAAACAATAACTGCCTATTCCCTTTCCTCCCGGGCCCTGGCAACTACTATTATACTTTCTGCCTCTGTGAATCTGACTACTCGAAGTACCTCATAAAAGTGGATTCACACGGTCCTGTGTGACTGTCTTATTTTACTTAGCCTAGTAGCTTCAGGGTTCATCCATGTTGTAGCATGTGTCAGGGTGTCCTTCCTGTTTAAGGCTGAATGACATTCCATTGCATGTGTAGCCCACAGTTTGTATATCCATTCACCCACTGATAGACATTTGTGTAGTTTCCACTTCTGGCTATTGTGTAAAATGCTTCTGTGAACACAGGTGTCTGAATATCTGTTCAAGTTCCTATTTTTGATTCTTTTGAGCATATGACCAGAAGTGGAATTGCTAGATCATATGGAATTCTGTGTTTAATGTTTTGAGGGTCTGGCATGTCATTTTTCATGGCAGCTGCACCAGTTTACATTCCCACCAGCAATGCACCTGAATTCCAATTTCTCCGCATCCTTGCCAATGCTATTTTTTTATAATTGCCATTCTAATGAGTGTAAAGTGGTATCTTGTGGTTTTGATTTGTGCTTCTCTAATGATCAGTGATGTTGAGCATCTTTCCATGTGCTTATTGGTCATTTATAGATCTTTGGAAAAAGGTCTATTCAAGTCTTTTGCCCATTTTATTTTTTTAGCCCAGTTGTTTATTTTTTGTTATTGAATTGTAGGAGTTCTTCGTATGTTCTACATATTAACCCCTTATCATATATGTGCTTTTCAAATATTTCCTTCCGTTCCATTGGTTGCCTTTTACTCTGTTATTGCACCTTCGATGCACAGACATTTTAAATTTTGATGTAGTCCAGTTTATACTTCTTTCGTGGCCTGTGCTTTTGGTGTCATGCCCGAGAAATCACTGCTAAATCCAGTATCATGAAACTTTTCCTCTATTTTCTTCCAAGAGTTGTATAGTTTTATCTCTTATGTTTAAGTCTTTGAGTTAATTTCTGTATATGATGTAAGGTAAGGGTCCAAATTCATTCTTTGGCATGTAGACATCCAGTTTTCCTAACATCATTTATTGAAAATACTGCCCTTTTCCTGTGGAATGGTCTTGACACCCTTGTCAAAAATTATTTAATCATCTCTGCAACAGTTTATTTCTGAATTCTCTACTCTGTTCTGTTGGTCTATGTATCTGCCTTTTCGCTGTACCACACTATTTTGATTACTGTTGCTTTATATTTACTTTCGAAATCAGGAAATGTGAGACCTCTAATTTTGTTATTCTTTCTCAATATTGTTTTGGCTCTTCAGAGTCCCTTGAGATTCCATATGAATTTTAGGATGGATTTTCCTATTTCTGCAAAAAATGTTATTGGGATTTTGATAGGGATTGCATTGAATCTGCAGATCACTTTGCATAGTGTTGGCATCTTAAAAGTACTAAGTTTCCAATCCATGAATATAGGATGTCTTTGCATTTATCAGTGCCTTCTTTAATTTCTTTCAGCAATATTTTATAGTTTTTTATTGTACGAGCCTTTCTTAAAATTTTATTATTATTTTTTTCATCCTCACCAGAAGGCATGTTTATTGATTTTAGAGAGAGAGGGGGAGAAACATTGATGTGAGAGAGAAAAGTATGAACCCCAACCAGGGATCGACCCTGTAACCTAAGCATGTGTCCTGTCCAGGAATTGAATTCACAGTCCCTTGGTGTACTAGAAAATGCTCCAGCCGCACCGGCCATGGCTGTACAAGCCTTTTGCTTTCGTGGTTAAAGTTTTTCCTAAGTAGTTTATTCTTTTTGATGGTATTGGAAAAATAATAGATTTCCTAATTTCCTTTTTGGATTGTTGATTGTCAGTGCAGAGAAATGCAGCTGGTTTTCTCAAGTTGATTTGTATCCTGCAACTTTGTTGAATTTGTTGACTGGCTCTGACAGGGTTTTAACTGTATATTTGCGATCTTCTTGTCTGATTGTGCTGACCAGGCCTCCCAGCACTGTGTTGACTAGCAGCGGTAAAAGTGAGCATCCTTGTCTTGTTGCAGACCTTAAAGGTTCATGTCTACGTGCTCAGTCTTTCATCATTGGGCATTGAAGTACTTTTCCTCTTTTCCCATTTTATTGAGTGTTTTTGTCATGAAAGAGTTTTGTCCAATCTTTTTCTGTATCTATTGAGAAGGTCATGTTGGATATTCTGTTAATATGGTGTATTACATTGAATGATCTGTGTATGTTGAACCAACTTGTCCTTCAGGGAATAAAAAAGTCCCACCTTGTCATGGTGTGTAATCCTTTTAACACACTGTAGAATTTTGTTTGCTGGTGTTTCATTGGGAATCTTCGCATCAATATTCATAAGGGATATTGGCCTATAGTATTCTTTCGTGTAGTGTCTTTGTCTGGCATTGGTGTCAGCGTAGTGCTGGCCTCATAGAATGAGTTTGGAAGTGTTCCCTCCTCTTCCATTTTTTGGCAGAGTTTGAGAAGAATTGATGCTCTGAACATTCTTATGGATATCCTCTTTTGTGAACTCCCTGTTCAGGTCTTTTGCCTGTCAGTTTCTTTAAACATGGATTTATTAAGTTTATTGGGGTGACATTGGTTAATGATATTATATAGGTTTCAGAGCACAATTCTCTAATACATCATTTGTATATTGCATTATGTGTTCACCACTCAAAGTCTAAGTCTTCCTCCATTTTTAAAAATTGTACTGTTTTTCTTTTCCTTAATGATCTGTAAGAGTTGTTTTTATATTCTGAATAGGAGATGCTTTCAGATAGAAGTATTGCAAACATCTTTTGTCAGTTTGTTGTCTGCCTTTTCAATTTCTTAGGGGTACTTTCAGTGAGCACAAATCCTTAATTCTAATAAGTCAAGCTTATCGATGTTTTTCTTTTATAGTTAGTGCTTTTTGTGTCCTATTGGGAAATCTTTACCTCCTTCAAGCTCATAAAGATATTTTTCACGTTATTACCTGAAAATTTTATTATTTTACCATTTACCTTATATCAGCAATCCATCTGGATTTTTTGTGTATGGTGTGAAGGAGGAGTCGCAGTTTGTTTTTTATTTTATTTTTGACTGACAGGGCACCTTTTGTTGAAAAGAGCTCCACCCACTGATCATAAATCAGATCATATACACGTGAATCTGTGGGTCGCTGCTCTCAAGGAATTTTCAGTCTAGAAGAGAAGTTAGGGTCCACACTTGAATATTAATCATTCAAGGCCACGTGCAATTAATTCTATTTGAAGGATGCAGGGTGTTCTACCTCGCCACACCAAGTGTGTTCTGGGCTCCAGCACAACCTCTCCGGGAGATTGTTAGAAACACAGGTTGTCAAGCCCACTCCAGACCCACTGAAACATGCTCTGCAGCTTAACAAGACCCCCAGGTGATTACAATGCATGCTGAAGTTTGGGAGAGGTCACAGAGTTGGAAGGTGACAGGAGCAGGCATCTTGAAAGAGGTGGCATTTGCACTGGGTCTGAAGGATCCATGTTGTTCCCTGAAGTGGTGATGATACAGGGTTGGGAGACAGAAAGCCACCAGGCAGGTTTGGGGCTTCGAGAGTTTTCTAGATTGGCCTGAGCAGTGAGGTTTGAAGAATCATGGGAAACAGGTCTAGGAAGGGAAGTTTGGGCCGTATTTTTGAGGGACTCGAATTGCAAACACCGGGGCCTGGAGATCGATAGCTGAGGTACCACTGAAGGAGTTGGGTAGAAGGGTGACTAATCTAAGTGGCGTTTTCAGAAGGTTACCGTGGAGGTACTCTGCAGGCAGATTAAAGCCAGGACAACATTTCTGAGGAGGCCTTCCTAGTCTGGGTGAGGTGATGGGGCTATAGTCCAAGGCTGTGTTAGTGGGATGGAGGGAATTGTAAAGATCTGGGTGATGGGATGGGTCCAAAGAGCAGGAACCCGGTGGGATTCCTGGGGACTCCTGTTGCCCTCCTCAGGAAATAGAACAGGTTAGATGTAACCCAGAGGTGCCCAAGTCCTCTAGTCTTCAGGTCACTGTTTCCTTAATATGTAAATCAAATTCTGTATTTGATTCTGTACCTTAGTTGGGAGCCCAGAGCCTTCCCATTATCGCCAAGAGTTATCAGATTCTGTGGCAGGGAGATGGATGTGTGGGAGGGGGGTTCTGGTTCTCCTGGGACAGTCCAGACTATGTCCTGTTCCCTTCCGCTCTTTTTTTTTTCAGTTGTTCATTCAGCCGTTCTGCCTGCCCCATTCCTAATGTAGCCTCTTCCTTTGTGCCCCCCAGCCCTTCACCAGCTCCTCACGGCTGTTACCGACTGTTGGTGACGGAAGGCACTTATAGCACAGGGAAGGGAGAAGTTGGAATTCAGTGGCATGGTAGCATGGAACTGGGGTCACAGTGGGTCACCACTCAGTGGGATTCATCATTATCATATTAAAATCACATTGCGTTTCAGGGCTACACGTGTGAATGTTCACCCACTCAGCTCACCCAGCATGTCGGTTTATTATCCAACTTGAGGTCTCGTAACTTCATAAGAAGGGGCCCCAGAGAAGAGGAGATAGGGTTAAACTGTTCCATATCCCAGCACGCTGTGGACAGCCTCCCCCCATCCTCCAACAGCAGGAAGGTGTGCGGAGGGCTCCTGGAGCAAGGACACTGACTCAGAGTGGGAAACCTGAGGCGCATCCCCCAGGGAGCCCACCAGGATGGACGGCTACCGTGGGCGAACGCTGCCGTTCTCATCCTGGCTGGGGACTGAGGTGCAAGGCCAGTGGCTGGCTGACGGGGCCCAGTGCTCAGTTATGATTCAAGACAAGCCCTCCGGGCCCCTCCCCCTGCTCCGTGAGCACAGCCAGCGGCCTTAGCTGTCCCCCTGAGCGTCTGTCTGTCCTCTCCTCTTGTGGAAATCAGGTAGTCCCTCCGATGTCTTTGGCTCACACTGGCAGGGCCCTCTGCGCCCTGCTGAGTCCCTCCATGGGCCACAAGCCCCGGAAGGGAAGGAGCGTGTCTGGCTGACTGTGTCTCACCTGTGCTTAACGCAGTAGGGCCTGGCACACAGTAGGGGCTCAGGAAGTGTTTGCTAAGTGGATGGATCAGGAAAACAAAATACCGTCAAGGCATGCCAGATCAGGAGTATTTGTCATTTGCTTTTGGTTTTTGGCATTTGTATATTCTTCCTTCAGACATTCCCTCCCCAATGGGGTCTTTTAATTTGTTCAAATTTAGGGTATTTTTTAGTAGATGATACCATTTATGTGGTTTAGAAATCAAAATGCTTTGTGGAGAAATCTTGGTCCCACCTCTGTCTTCTTCCCACCTCAGCTCCCTACTGGTGAGTACTTGTATTCATTTATTGTGTACGTTTCCTGTATTTTCCGTGTTTATTCTTCTCGTATGTTATTTCTTTATGCACATAAAAATTCAAATGTATTTTTTTTCCTTAGACATACGAAAACAGCACCCTGTCTGCATTGGGACCTGCTCTTTTCACTTAATAACAGACCCCGGGATGTTCCCTGTCAGTAGGAACGTGACGAGCACCCTCATTCTTTGCTTGATTTTAACCCTTTCCCCCACTGCTGTGAAGTCTCCCATGGGGAGCATGTATTGTAACTTCATTAACCAGGTGAACATGGGGCTGTTACAGATGAGCTACAGTGAACAGCTCTGCGTATGGGCATGTCCCCTGTGTCCAGGGGTAGCTGTAGGACGTGGCACTGCTGGACCCGCCGCCTGTGGGATTGCCGTAAATTCTGCCAAACGGCCTTCCGTAGGGAGGCAGGCGTCACTTCGCATCCTCCCACCTCCGCCCCTAAGGTGGGAGGCACCCCCCACACCGTCACCGCAGAGTCATGTGATCAGTCATGTGTTGGATTTTTACCAATCTGATAAGTGAGAGAGGGTGTTTTAGTGCAATTTCCATTCTCAGCGATCGCGAGGAATCATCTTTTCCCATTTCAGGAACACTCGCACTTTTTCCACCAACTGTGTCGTGTGTTTTGCCTATTCTTTTCCTCTTGGTTCTGGGTCTTTTTCCTCCTCATCTTCTGCGGGATGGAGATGGAACTGCTGTCTCTGCTATGACTGTGGTTTTCCTGAACAGGCCACTTTCTTTGTTCTTACGGCGCGTTTCCCTCCCCCCACGGAGAAGCCTTGGGTTTTTCGTGCAGTAAAATTTATCAGTATTTTCTTTCATGGCTTTGGATTCTGTGTTCAAGCTAGAAAGGCCGGCCCTCTCCTACTCCAAGGTCGTGAAGGAATTCGCCCAGATGAGGGGAAAGGAAGCAGGTGTGCAGCCTGTCCAAGCAACGCTGCCAGCATCACATTTTTGTTTGGGACGTAGCCCTGTTCCCACGGGGAGAAGGGTTTGCTGCCAAAGGCCTGGGCCCAGGCACCCTGATCTTCAGCGGGTGCCCTTTCCAGGGGCTGGGGAGGAGGCAGATACGGGGAAATGAAATGTTTGGCAGCCACATGTTCACGGCAGGTGAAGTCTGTCCAGGTGCAGCCTGGTTAGTACATAATGGAAGGAAATGGAATTAAAACTTTGAAATGAAACTCGAGACTTGCATAAACTTGAACCTTTTCTGAGATTTGAAAAGAAGTAATTAATTTAGAAACTTTCTCCCCCAATATTAAACTCTGCCACACTGGCTCCAGGGAGGAAATAGCTTAGAATAGGTTTCCAAATACGGTGAATTCAGTCAGCTTCGAGGCAGAGAAGAAATGACTAGGCAGATAATATGTTCCCTAAAATCTTCAGTCCAGGGCTCCAGGTTTGAAGAGAGAGTGAAGCTTATAAATGTTTGGGTTCGGGGAGGTTTGGATGTCAATTCTCCTGGGTCCCTGTCATCCATCTAGTGATGGATGATCCATCACTAACCATGTGACCTCAGACAAATTGCTTCACTTCCCTGACCCTCAGTGACTTCCTCTGTAAAAGGGGATGATGCTAATTATTAGGATTCATTGATTAAGCACTAAATATACATCAAGCACCGTATTTGATGTTTCATATTTTATGCATTCAGTCATTCACTGTCTTGGACAGCTATGAAAATTAAATGCAGTAACATGAAGAGCTTTGCACATGACAAGTCCTCACTAAATGGACATGGCAGTATTGTTGTTTTCTGTGCTTACTGAAATCAGATGGGTGGCTCCGCTTTGAACTGTGGTCTTATCTTAGCCATTCATTCATTTCACAAATACTTTGTGAGCCCCTACCGTGTGCGGGTGCTGGAGACACAATGGTGAACACCGTCTGTGCCCTACAGAGCTTACAAAGAAGCAAGACAGAGGCAACACACTGTGGTCAGTGAGCAGCAGCCACACACTGCAACAAGGAGTTGGGCAGGGCCCAGCCAGGGTGCTGTGGGAGCACAGGGGAGGGACCAATAACCCTGTCCCAGAAACGGGGCTTGCTAGACACAGCCCTGTGTGGGCCAGAGATCCAGGCACACTGTCTCCCAGGGGAGTGACATCTATTCTAGTTACAGGGACCTAGAATAGCATGCAGCTCTTGCCAGGAGGGGTTCTGTTAATCCTCACAGTATGCGCTTGGTACTGTTATCCCCCCTGATTTACAGATATGGAAACCAAGACGCCGAAAGGTGATTCAAGGTCACACAGCTCGCAGGTGGCGGAGCCAGAATCTGAGCCTAGAAATTCGGCCCCAGAGTTTATATGAGGAGATGGATCTAGAGAGGGAAGCAGAGTTGCCCATCACCGGCAACTGGCCCAAGATTCCCCATTAGGAACTATCACTGCGAAGTGGGAGCAGAACAGAGTGGCAAGGACAAGGCCAGGCGCCAGGCAACACCTTGGTGGGAGGCTGGCAGGCAGGCTGCCGCTGTCCGCCTTCGGTAGGACGGGCAGCGTGGGTGCTGAGGGCGGCGGTCCAGTGTGCACTGTGAGTGGCTCCAGGAATCCAGCCTGACGTTCTGCCCGAAGGATGAATCTTGTTCGGTTTAAGGCATTGCTGCCTGTTAAAGTGGGAGGGCATTTGGCAGGACCAATCCCTAAGGTCTCTAGCCACTGTGGCTGTTTCCATCCACTTAAAAGGTGTTCTCCTGTCCTGGTTGCCTAGACGGCCCCTGCTCCTCCTTCAGACCCCAAGGCCGGCCTCAGTTTCCACGCCTGGTGCCGCCAAGGCGCCCTGGACCCGCCTTCACAGCTAGTGCGGCACTTACATTCTCTTGGCTGATAGCTCGAGCTCAAGAGGCCACGTCTGTTTTTTCTCAAGCTTTAGCCCCTGGCACAGGGCTGGAATGTAGTAGACACTCAACGAACATGAGCTTCCTGAGTGAATGCGTAACCAGCACTTCAGGCAAACTAGGAGAGGAGGGCCGGGTCTGGGTATGGCACCCGCCCTGTTTTGGCAAAAGAGGCTGGGCACTCAGACCCTGGGCACGAAGTCACTTGCAGTCTTGAAAAGGGCCCGCAGAGGTGAAGGCGCCTGTTTGATGAAGGTCCATGTTGGCTCTGGGGTAGACCAGTTCTTGTCCAAAAACTGCCAGGAGCCTCCCCCTGCGGAGCACCCACTGAGGTCCAGTCTCTGCCCACTGGCCGTGCAGCCTCATGCAAGAGTCAGACTTACCAAAGCTGTTTCCTTACTTATAAAGTAGGGACATAGACTGTTTTCAGAGCACTAGTGGGAGGGGTAGAGTGGAAAGTGATGCCTAGTGCCTGGCTTAAATATTTGGCCAATAAATGCTATTATTATTGTTACAGTATTCTTTAAAAATGTTATCTAGTCTTTAACATATGTTATTATATTTAATCCTCCAACTGCCCTTATGACATAAGTTATGATTCTTTTAGATAAGGACACTCAGGCTTGGATGAGTCAAGCTGCTACACAGAGCTAGGGGCAAAGCTGGGATTCAAACCCAGGTCTGCCTGCCCTCAAGCCGGTTCACTTTCCCATTCACGGGCATCAGAAATGGGTCATAACAAAGCTCAGTTGGGAAAAAAATTCTGACAAGGCAGACAGGGTCACCTGCGTTGAAGACAGTGGGATGGAGTCCCAGAACGAGAACCGTTGCCGGCTTCAGCCGGATGGAACCCTGCAGCCAAGGATCTTGAGCTCTTAGTCTCTGTCAAGTTCACTCCACTTCCTCCTCCCAACCACCTTTCAAGGGAGACATTGCTGTTATCGTAGTTTAGAGACAAGAAACTGTCTTGCAGCTTCAACAGGATCACCGGGTTGTCAAACAGCCCCCCTCTACCTCCTTTGCTCTGGGCACCACACCCAACAAGGACACGTGTGACAGCCATCTTGCTTCTTGGATGGTGGCATGATCTTTGGGGTCCCCATGTCTTTGTCTATCTCTTGTCTTTTCCACCCTGACTTGGTCACACCTTTCTTGCCACCTGGTTCCCATCTCTGACCTGCTCCAGGACTCAGCTTCCTGCTGCTTCTTCCAGGAAGCCTTCTCTCCCAGGCCCTGCTTTTTCATTCCCCTCCCCTTCCCTCCCCTCC
>PVJD01012434.1:0-39792 GCA_004026545.1 Mormoops blainvillei | reverse complement strand
AAGGGAAGGGAAGGGAAGGGAAGGGAAGGGAAGGGAAGGGAAGGGAAGGGAAAAGAAAATGTATACAGATTGGGAAGGAAGTAATAAAACCATCTTAGTTTACAGATGACATGATCACCTATGTCAAAAATCTGAAAGCATTGGAAGAACTCTCCTGGAACTGGTAAGTGATTATAGCAAGTTTACAGAATACAAAGTTAATATAAAAAAGTCAATTGCTTACTTATACTGTATGCCAGCAATGGACATGGGGACTTTGAAATTAAAAACACAATCCATTTACATTAGATTAACACCCCTAAAAATGAAATGCTTAGATATAACAAAATAATTACAAGATCTATATGAGGAGGAAAACTCTGATGAAAGACATAAATAAATAGCTAAATAAGTGGAGAAAATGTTTATGTTCATGAATAGAAAGACTACATTACCAAGATATCAGTTGTTCCCAATATTATCTGT
Source organism: Mormoops blainvillei (assembly GCA_004026545.1). Lineage (NCBI taxonomy): Eukaryota > Metazoa > Chordata > Mammalia > Chiroptera > Mormoopidae > Mormoops > Mormoops blainvillei. The sequence goes on along the minus strand of PVJD01012434.1, from coordinate 39,327 downwards.
AGATTTAACTCAATCCCATTCAAAATCTTAACCTGTTATTTTGTGGATATCAAAAAACTGATTCTAAAGTTTATGTGAACAGGAGGTGAAAGAGCCATGATAGTGAATATAAAATTGAAAAAAAAGTTGGAGCACTGACACAACCCAACTTCGAAACTTACTATAAAGCTATAATAAGAATGACAGAAAGAAACATGGTGAAAGAATAGACAAAAGGATCAAAGGAACAGGATAGAGAGCCCAGAAATAGACCCACATAAATATAATCAATTGACCTTTCACCAAAAAAAAAAAAAAAGACAAAACAATGGAGCAAAGATGTCTTTTAAATAGATGGTGCTGGAGCAACTGGACATCCACATGAAAAAGTATAAATAAACAAATTGAGACATAGACCTTAAAACCCTTATAAAAATTAACTCAAAATACATCACAGATTTAAATATAAGACATAAATATGAAACTCTTAGAAGGTGACATAAGAGAAAACCTATAACACTGGGTATGGCAATAATGCTTTAGGTAAAATTTAAAAAAGTATGATTTATGAAAGAAATAATTGATAAGTTGGGTTTCATTAAAATTAAAAATTAATACTCTGTAAAAAGAGAACATCAAGAAAATAGGAAGATAAGCCACAGGAGAAAATATTTATAAAAGATGTATCTGATAAAGAGCTTTCATCAAAATATACAAAGATGTCAATACCAAACAGAAGAAAACAAACAACCTGACTTTAAAAATTTACTAAAGACCTAAACAGATATACCAAGGAAGATATAAATAATAGATAAAAATGAGTGTATGAATAGATGCTCTCATCATAAGTCATTAGAGAATTGCAATGAAAACAATAAAATACCACTAAATATCTATTAAAATTGCCAAATACAGAACACTGACAACACCAAATGCTAACAAAGATGTAGAGCAAAAGGAATTCTTATTTAACACAATGGGAATGCAAAGTGGTACAACGACTTTGTAAGACAGTTTGGTGGTTTCTTATGAAATTAAACATATTCTTGCCATGTAACCCAGCAATCATACTCTTTGGTATTTACCGAAAGGACTTGAAAACTTAGATCCACAAAAACATTTGCACTCTGATGTTCATAGGAAACTTATTTGTAATTGTAAAACTTGGAGGTAACCAAGATGTCCTTCAGTAGGTTAATGAATCAATAAACTGTTTTATATCCAAAAATTAGAATATTATTCAATGCAAAAAGGAATTGAGCTGACAAGCTATGAAAAAACATGAAAGAAACTTAAATGCATATTACTGAATAAAAGAATCCAATCTGAAAATGCTACAGACTGTATGATTCTAACTATATAACATTCTGGAAAAGGCAAAAATATGGAGATGATACAAAGATTAGAAGTTTCCAGGTGTTGAAAAGCTGAGGATGAAGGGAGGGATGAATAGATAGAAGCACTGAAGATTTTTAGGTCAGTGAAAATATTGTTTGATATCATAACTATTAATACATGTCATTATACATTTGACTAAACTCATAGAATGTACAAAACCAAGAGTGGACCTTAATATAAACTGTGGAATATGGGAGATTGTGATATATCGATGTTAATTCAATTGTAACAAATGTACCACATTTGTGGGGGATACTGATAATGTGGGAAATTATACACGTGTGGGGACAGGAGGTATATGGGAAATTGCTATACATTCTCCCCAGTTTTACTGTGAATACTTAACTGCTTTTAAAAATAAATTCTTAATAAAAATATAAAAAATACTAACCAATATTTTAATGATATCTTAAAAATATGTACCTCCAAAAATATTCAAGTATGACTTGGCCAATGGACACTAGGCTTATCAGGGTGGTCACTTCATAAATTACACAAAAGTATAATCACTATATTGTACACATGAAACTAACATAATATTGTTTTAACTGTAATTGAAATATAATTTTTAATTTTTTTAATTTTGAAATAAAATAAATGAAGTATACTTGGAAGTTATTAGTTACTATCACAAACGTTGAGGATTCCCAGTGGAAAGTTTTATGAGTGAAGATATTTGGGTTAGCCCTTGCCAGAACGTCTCAGTCAGTTGGAGCATTGTTCCATAACCAAAAGGTGACTAGGTCAGTTCCCTGTCAGGGCACTTGCCCAGGTTGCAAGATCAATCCCAGTAGGGGCATGTAGAGCAGACAGCAGATTGGTGTTTCTCTCTTACATTGATTTTTCTTTCTTTTCCTCCCTTCCCCTCTCACTCAAATGAGAATAAAATAAACCTTAAAAAAAGATATTTGAGTTAGGTGCCATTCAGTTTACTATTTTGAGGTTCATGGGCAAATCAAGTTGCAAGTCTGGAGTTTAGCTTTCTTATTAGTAAAAGGAGAACTTCCTGATTTGCAAGGTCTCCTCAAGCTCTGAGTTACACTGTTATCCCATAGATGATGTCAGGCAACATCTGTGTGACATCACTAATTTTCCTGGCCTATTCTACATCAGCTCTCCTCAGTCCCATTCAATCACAATCTAAGAATCTAATTCAACATAAAGGCTTAAAAAACAATGACTGATTTTTACTTTGTTCTATCTCTCATATAACAAAAACAGGAGCCTTAAACCAAAATATTCATCATATACATTGAAAAATTTCAGGTAACTAAGCTAGTCCAGGGGAGAAAATAATATTTTGCAATTTATTACATGGTTTCTTAAATCTGTCTATACTATTCCCCTCCTGCCCAAGTTTCTGTATCTTATATTATAATGTCTTATTCAGTTTGGACTGCCATAACAAAATACCACAGATTGCGTATCTCAAATAACAGTTCTGCAGGCTAACAGTCCAAGATGAAGGTTCTAACCTTTTTGGTTTCTGGTGAGAGCTCATTTGTGTCTTTACATGACAGATAGAAATGGGCAGAGAAAGAGAGCAAGCTCTCCTGCATCTGTTTCTTATAGAAATATGAATCCTGGACTCCAAGATGGCTGCAGAATAGGTAGAAGCTACACTCATCCCCTCCCAGCACCAAAGCAGATTTCTAGCTAAATTATAGGGCAATCAACCTGAATAACCAACTGAAGGCTACCTAAACTGAAATATCATAACCAAGGATTTATAAATGAAGCCACACAGAGACTGGTAAAAAGGGCGGCGATATGGATAGCATCTATAATGGTTACGGTCTGCTGTATATTCACTGCCTTGCACTAGAACTCCAGGGCCTATAACATTTGTTGCCTCTGCACCCTTTTCTTCTTCAACAACATTAAACTCCACTCTCTCCATCCCCTACAATGCGAAGGTACTTCCTGGGGTTATTCTTCTTTATGACAGTCTGGTGGACAATACATCTTCCTTGGTGTCATTCCTGTTAATGAAACCAAACCTGTTTCCTACATTGTCTATGCAGCATGGGATTTTTATTTTTTTTACTTAAAGACACCTTTTTTGTTGTGACAAAAGCATTTTTTTTTTCAAACCTGGTTTTTCTCAATACATTTTTAAAAATTTTTAAGTTGTTTCATACCTGGTCAAGTTGAGTTTTTAAGAACCTCATTTTTAATTTGTAATAAAAGTTTATAATTTGATTTTTTCAAAAAAGTCAACGAACTGCAAGAACCTGTTAATAAAGGTCTTATATAAAAATATAAAAACAAACAAACAAAAAACTGAAGACCTAGGGTAGCTGAATGGATAAGAACACATGACCCACATATATACTGCCTACAAGAAACCCATATCAAAACAAAAGATACACACAAGCTGAAAGTGAAGGGAGGAAAAAAATTTCCAGCAAATGGAAACAAATTTAAAAAGTGGGGTAGCAATACTTATACCAGCCAAAATAGACTTTAAAACAAAGCCCATAAAAAGAGACAAAGAGGATCACTATGTAACACTCAAGGGATTGACCCAACAAGAGAATATAACATTTCTAAACAGATATTCACCCAACATAGGAGCACCTAACTATGAAAGGAAAATCATGGTTTTGAAAACCAGAAAAATCTCTTTTCCTGTCTCTCTTATTTTCTCTCTAAAATCAATAAATACACAACTTTGGGTTAAGATGAAAAAATATTAACAAGGCAAAAGTGACCTCAAATGACACATTGGACTAGATAGATTTAATTGATATTTATAGAAATTTCATCCCAAAGCAGCAGTATATACATTCCTCTCAAGGGCACATGGAAAATTCTTAAAGGCAGACCACATGTTGGGACACAAAATAAGTCTTAAAACATTAAAGAAGGTTGAAATCATATCAAGCATCTTCTCTGACACAATGGTATGAAACTAGAAATCAATTATAATAAAAAACTGAAGAATACTCAAATACATGGAGGCTAAATAACATGTTATTAAACAATAAATGGGTTAACAATGAGATCAAGGAAGAAATCAAAAGTAACCTGGAGACAAATGAAAATGAAAATAAAACAACCCTAAATCTATGGGACATGGCAAAAGCAGCCCCAAGAGGTAAGTTTATAGCATTACAGGCCCACATCAAGGAGTAAGAAAAACCTCAAATAAACACTCTAATCTCACACCTACAAAAACTAGAAAAAGAAAAACAAAAAAAAAGCCCAGAGCAGGTAAAAGTATGGAAATAGTAAAGATCAGAGCAAAAATAAATGACATAGAGACTTTTAAAAAAATACTAAATATCAATAAAACCAAGAGCAGGTTCTTTGGAAAAAATAAAGAGGTATGATAAATGTTTAGCCACATCCATCAAGAAAAACAAGTGAGAGGACCCAGATAAATAAAAATTAGAAATGAAACAGGGGAGTTAACATCTGAAACCACAGAAATAAAAAGGATTATAAAAAGATACTATGAACAACTATATCCCAACAAATTGGACAACCTTGGTGAAACGGATAAATTCCTAGAAACATACAATCTTTCAAAACTGAATTTGAAAGACTCAGAACATCTGAATAGAACAAATACAGCTAATAAAACCAAAACAGTAATTTAAAAAAAACAGTAAACAAAAGTCCTGGGCAAGATGATTTCATATACATGTAACACATAGAAACAGACAACAGTATAGTAAAAGCCACAAGGTTTGGGGGTAGGTAGAAGTGAGCAGAGGACAAATGAGGAAAGAAAGAGACTTTAATTTGGGCTATGAGTGCATGATGCAGAGTGTAGATGATGTTTTATTGAGTTGTACACTTGAAACATGTATGGTTGTATGAAACAATGTCACCCCAATAAATTCAATAAAAATAAATTAATTAAAAAAAAATTTTCAGAAAAGAATACTAATTCTATTATATCATGACTTTAGTTTTATGAGTCATTTAGCCTTAATTACTTCCATATGGTCTTGTCTACAAATATAGACACATTGGGGATTGGAGCTTCAACATATGAAATTTGAAGATACCCACATTTTAAATCCATGACAGATAATATTAGCATCTATTCTGGCAACCAGATTATAAACTGTCTGACTCATCTCTCATTTTGTTAAGACAGATTGAAGTCTTCAAAAATGTTTTAAATTCTTCTTCCCTCCTTCTAAATGCTTCTCAAAGTTGCATTTTTCCATACAGATACAGTGATCATTCTTAAATGATAATGAATTTCTAATGACCCAAGTAGTACTATTCAATGTGTGTACATGCACACATGCATGCATGTGTTTGAGCACATGCAAGTGTATATTGGTGGTGGATGAGAAGGTGTTGGGAGTGGGTAAAGGTGAGTGAAATCACAACACAGAACACACTTTTTTTACAACATGTTTTTCTTCATGAATCTCTCTTCTCCACCTCTAAGTTTTCATTTCTGAAAATGTTCCCTAGGTAGTGGAGATAGTAAAGTTGCTTCATCCTCTTATTCCTAACTGCAATGCTCCATCATGTTCTAAATCACTAAGGCACAGAATAAGTTCCACCTTCTTTATTCTGTGATGTTCTAGACAGTGACTATGATTCACACTTTTAGGGTAAGTATGCCTTAGAATATACATAAACATATACTATGTATTTCAACTACCTTACTAAATATCATTCTAGAACAGGGTCTCTCAAATATTTTGGTATCAGAACTGCTTTACACTTTTAACTATAATTAACTCAAAGAAATTTTTTTGTTTAGGTAATACTTATTGATAGTGAATATATTAGAAATTAAAATTATAAATTTCTTAAAATACAAGGCTACACAGCATACATTCTATTAGTCTTCACAGTAATAATATAGTCACACATCATGAAACCTCTGGAGAACTCCCAACATACAAGAGACCATGAGGGTAAAGAAGACAAATCACATCCTACTGTCATTACAGAAAGAGTTTAACTTTTCAGACTTCCAAGAAGAAGTCTCAGAGGGTCCATGGGTTCCCAAACTATATTTTATGAATAGTCACTGTAAGATATTCATAATTATTAACTACCAGTCTTGAAAATTATTTATTCTTAAATTGCTTCATCCTCTATTTCTCTATAAAGCGTCTGTTAACCTAATTATTTCACAGAAGTTGAATTGATGAAAAAAATTGGTACAATCTGCATTAGAACAATTAGATTAAATAAAAACATTTGTTTAAAAAGTAATATAGTTATCCGTGGCAGGGTGGCTCATTTGGTTGGAGCATTGTCCGATACACCAAAAGGTTGCGGGTTTGATTCCAGGTCAGGTAACATACCTGTGTTGCAAGTTTGATCCCCAGTTGGGTGTATGGGAGGCAACTGACCCATGTTTCTCTCTCACATTGATCTCTCCCTCTCTCTCTCTCTCTCCCTCCCTCCTTGTCTCCATCTCTTTCTAAACTATCAATAAACATATCCTTGAGTGAGGATTTAAAAAGTACTATATTCATCTTAAATATTATATTACAATAATATATTTTAAGGGTAGAATAACAGGACTGGTTGAAGGGTATAAAAGAAACAGAGAAGTCAAGGATGAGCACAAGGCTTCTCTTGAGAAAATAGAAGTATGGAGTTTCCATTGGTGGAGATGGTACAGGCTACTAGGGGAGGAGATTTAGAGCAAGAGAAACACAAGGAGTTTGATAATGGAAGGTCAAGTGTTAGAGGCCTAATCAAGATGTTGAGTACTACTAATTTGGATATCTAGCCCGGAGATTAAAGGAGACATTAGGTTGGAAGATATAAATTTAGGAGTCATCAGCATATTAGACTAGATAAAGTTACTTGAGAGCTAAGTTCAAATTGACAAAAGAAGAAAACTAAAACAGTCCCAAGACTCTCCAGGAATTAAGGTCAAGGAGATGATACAGAATAAGCAAAGGAAACAGGTAAGGTGTTAAGAGGGAGGAAAAAAATGCACAAGTGATTCTGTAGTAACAATCAAATAAATGAATGTATTTCGAGGAGAAGAGAGGAGACAAAAGATTGCAAATGATGCTATTAGGTCCAAGGATCATCGTACATCCCAGAAGCATTATTCACATACACTATCTTGAGTCACCCAAACAACATTTACCAGCTACTGGCATCTTATTGTGTTCTATGACAATGAAGAATGATAGCTGACAGTTGACTTTAGCAATATTAAGATTACTGTTGACCCTGATAAGAACAGTGTCCCTGTAGTTGGAGATAAAATCTTGACTGCAGTGTGTCAAGAGAAAACAAGAAATGCTAGATTGGAGAGAATAAATATAATTCTTTCAGGGAATTTTGGTGTTAATGAGAACAAAAATAGGGTGATCCTGAAAGGGAATATGAAGTCAAGAGACTATTTTTTAAGATAGTAAAATATTTTATTTTTTTATTTCTGAAAAATTAATTTTATCATAGCATGTTAGGTCACTTGCAGGAATGAAAGTTTGCTTTTGAGGAAAGCATAATAAAATGATCATATCTGATGAGATACTGTGTAGAAAACAGACAAACCCCATTAACTTATTTTTGATGATACAGATTCCCTTGCTCAGCAAAGAATGGATCATGTGTATTAGATGCTGTTGAGTCAGCTCTGATTCCTGGCAACCTATGAATGAGTGATGTTCACAAAGTCCTGTCTTCAACAGCTCTGCTTGGCTCCTGTAAACTCATGCCTATGGCTTCCTTTATAGAGTCAATCCATCTCACATGTGCTTTTCCCCTTTTCCTGCTGCCTCCTATTTTTCCCAGCATTATTGTCTTTCCCAAAGAACCTGGCTTTCTCATGACGTTCTCTAAGTTGGAAAGGTTCAGTATTGTCATTTTTGCCTCGGGCAATGTTTCAGGCTTATTTTGCTTTAGTATCCACATAAGATAGTAAAATTTTATTTAGATTTGCTTTATTTTATTTTCTGCTGATTCGAATTTCCCAGTAGGAAGAGTGAAATTGGTAAGGTTGTAGAGAAAGGGAGAGTAGAGAATTGTAGAAGAAAAGTCTTCAAGTAGAAAAGAGGAACAGGATGTAATACGCATTTGGAAGGCAGAAAATGGGCAATTAATCTTCAATAACAGAAGAAGAGGTAAAGTATATGGGCACAGATGAAGGTAAGCAGCTAGATATAGTAGTAAAAATTTCAGAATATCTCTTCTAAGTTACTTCATTAAAAAAAAACAACAACAACAAACAACCACAATGATTTTCCACTGTAAGGAGGGAGAATTAAGAGGATATGGGGGAGAGTTGAGGTAAGTAGAGAAGGTGATAACAGTCACTTAGAAGGGAGGGAGAGTGAATGGAATATGGAAAGGTAGTATTCTCAGGCAGCACTAAATGTCCACTGGAATTTAAGGATCCTAAAATTAACCAATATAAATTGGTTAATTGGTTATAACCAAAATAGCGATGACAAGAGCTTGATGTGATCTTAAGATCCACTCCCAGGTACTCTGTGGCTAGAAAATCTTTAAACATAATTGGTTTTCTTTATAATCATGTAGTATGATCATATGTATTTGTGTATGATTCTATACATTTCAAAACATTTTTCAGAGAAAGAATACAAAGAGTTCACTTGACTGATAAAGTAGTTATTGCCACATACACAAATACACACACAAAGTGATAAGAATCTTTGGACTCTAGGTAGTAACCATGAAAGTTGGGGCCAGGGAGAGCTAGATGATGAGAAATAAGGAAGAATATCCTTCTTGACCTTTGCTCATATAAGCATATCATTCTGCAGAGGGGCTGTCTTACTCTGAGCAAAAGCATCAATTGATATTTGTTAAATAAATGAATATAGTCACACCAAAATCTGGGCCACCTGCTTTCAAAGGTAAATCCTTAAATATATTTCAATTTCTACTATAAATATTTAGATTACAGAGACTTTTTAAAAAAATCTCTTTTGATTCAATTTTTTAATCTATCCACTCATATTTTATGTCATCCATTTCACCCAAATTATGAAATATATTAGTATAAAATTGGGTATAGTATTTTCATAAAAATGTTAAATTGAACCCGTATCCATAATTTTACCCTTTTCTATTCCTAATGCTCATTTTTGCATTCTTTTTACTTATGTGCAAAGAACAATCTCTAAAATTTAATAACACGGTCCAGTTTATTTTTATTATTTTATCAATCCTGGGTTAGAATCATTGCCAACTTTTCCAGTTTGCTACTGGGATAAATTTAGGCCATTTACTTAAGCTTGTTGTGCTTCAATTTATTATAAAAATAGGCATAATAATTGCCTACCTCATGGAATTGTTTTGAAGCCTCAATGAATATATTATCATTGTGGCTTAGAAGTATGCTTGGCACACAGCATGTCTTTAAGAAATATTATTTTACTGATCACCACTTTTGTTTATTACTGCATAGAACACATATGATATTTTCTATTTTTCTGGTTTCCTAATAAATAAATTATAATGGTAAATTGTATTTCCTGAGTGTCTCTTTGGCTTTAACTCTTAAGCGTTGGTATATACAAGTACTCTCTTGGTCACTCATTTAAAAATTGTTTGACATCTCAAATGTGTTTTCATCTTTACACAAAAGTTATGTGGGATGTTGTTTTAAACTGTCTTATTAGATAGGCCATAAGACACTTTTTGTGGTTTATTTCTAATGTTACCTTCTAAATAATAAATATATAGCTTCTCTTAATTTTGTGTATCAGAATTTCCTAGGAATTTCTCATAAATTGCTCATAATGTTTATTCAACAATTTCTGGAACCAGTCCTTTGAAATTTGAATACACTTTGATATATATATATACATATATATACAAATATTATATATATTTGCTTTATATATATTATTTAAAGCCACTTCATTGCTATTTATTTTTTTTTGTTGAACTTTGCCTTTCTGAAAAACATAGAAATAATCTACTAATTAGAGATGTCCACTTCTACAGTATATCTTTCTTTATATTTTGAAGCTGTTATGTTATTAGGTGAATAAAGGCACATAACAGTACATGTTCTTGGTAAAAGGTGCTTCATTTTGTTACACAAAATATCTATAGCATAAGCCCTGATGGTTGAGTTTTCTTATTTTTGTAATGCAAGTGCCTGCCTTAAGCTTTGACTACAGGGGCATTCAAAGATTCATCTATTTCAAAGATGGGCATCTCAAATAAACACATTGTGAAGCACACACTGGATACCAAACGAGGCCCTTTTCTCTTACTGAGGTTCCTTTGTTTTAGAGATTTTGGTTGATTTCAATAACCAACCAGTTGAGCCCCTTGTTTTTCTCCTCATTCACTTTAAATTCCCACTCCTCCGTTTTAAATTCACTGACAAAGAATGAGCCTGAGAAACCTTAGACCTCCATCCTCAACCCCAATAACAGCGGAAGTCTTGAAAGTACTAAACCTCTATCTTTTTCAGTGTTTCCTGATGGTTATCACTGAAGGGCATCTTGCAAACATAAGAGTCACAAGGCTTGTCCAACTGTTAATGCAGCAGTTAGAAATGAGCAGTGGGAGGAAGGCGGAAGGGGGCCACTGCTCTCACTGACCCAATGCACATAGTTGAAATAGTTTCAGTTAACTACCCTTGTGAGCGAAATTTCCACAGCAGGTTTTACTCCCCCCAACCTCCAACCGGGTGTAGGCAGTCAAAGAGAATTATAGGAAAGGGCATGTGCAGAAGACTAAAGTTATATAACCAAAGTATCTGTCAATCAATACAGAACTCCTCCCCTATGCTAATACAAGCACACTAGCCAGTACTTGGGACAGCAGATCCAGGACACTCTCGCACTTCTTGCCACTCTTTGGCAGCCCCAGTCTCTCCCTTGAGGACACACTAAGAAAACTTCTACTCATCTTCGTTTGTCTGGCTGATTTGTAATTCTTCACTGTGTCTAGGAGAAGAACTGGGCCTCAGTAACAGAGCCACATCATTGGTTATTGATAGGCTAAGACAGGCAACCAAAAATACCTGTCTCATTTAAAGCTTTTTGGTTTCACTATTTTTTATCAGAAACTATATTGTGTAATTAATGGCCTATAAATATATTTTACTTTTCAATTTTCATTTTTTATGTAATTATAATATCTGTGGAATGTTATAGTATATAGCATATTTTTTACAAAAGGCAAATCAACACACAGTGCCATATACAGCTCATGTATAACAGAAATGTACACTTGAAAAACCTATATAATTTTATTAACCATCACCCCAATAAATTTAATAAATAAATGAAAAGACAAATTAAGAGTCTCTATGTTTAAAAGGGTTGCTTAGCCTGTTAATATTTATCATGATTCCCTGGTCTGTCTCAGATTACTCCTGCTGGGTTTTTTTTAAATGTTCTATTTATCCTACTTTCTTATCGTTCTTGTATTTTCTTATTTTTCCTGCCACTGTTTGGAGTGTTCAGATTGTCTTTCTTTGTTTTTTTCTTATTTATCTAGGGTTTCAGAAGTTATTCATCCATTTCTATTCTCCTGTTAAATTTTTATACAGTGTATTTAAACTTAAAAAAATTGATTGCCAGGAGTTAATCCATATCACATTGTTAACCTCCATGAGATAAGTATAAATAAATAAATGTGCTTTTATATATTTTTTCTCCCCAACTCTCATGTGTTTGGACACACAAAGGTAAGATAGATAGATATAGATATAGGGGGGTGTGTGTGTGTATGCATATATATATATATATATATATATATATAATTTTCAAACCCAATTCTTTTAACTTTTCTTATTTTGAATTTTTACATAGACACTTAATATTTGTACTTTAATGCTCCATGAGATAGAATTTATAATCAAATAAGGGCCTACAGAATAATGTCAGTATTTTATTATCAAAACGTAAAATAAATTATAATAATTCTTAGCATGCATCTGTTGAAGAAATATATACATTGATTAATGGAAGAAAATAGTCCTAAAAAATGCAAATGCTTTTTTGAGTATTTAAGAATTGGAATTATCCCTGGCTGGTGTAGCTCACTGGATTGAGCATCGACCTGCAAACCAAAGAGTCTCCAGTTCAATTTCCCAGTTGGGGCACATGCCTGGGTTGCAGGCCAGGTCTCCAGTGGGGGGATCGCACAAGGGGCAACCACACGTTGCTGTTTCTCACCCTCTCTTTCTCTTTCCTTTCCTCTCTGTCTAAAAATAAAATAAGTAAAATCTTTTTAAAAAGTTAGAATCATTTAGAAAAAAATATGGACAATGCTATAAATGACCATATGAAAATTGGCTGCCTATTTGGAAAATATAAAGTTAAATCCTATATATACATAGAACATAGCCAAAAATGTATTTCAGATAAGTAAAGAGAGAAATGTAAATGTTTTTAAATATGACACATTTGAAAAAGATTAAAATATTTTAATAGTCTTGGAAAAGTCTTTCCTAATAAATTACAAATTCTAAAATCATAAAGGAATCATTTAATATATTTGGCCAAATTTTTGCATTTCTGTATTTTCAAAGATCTCATAGCCAAAGATAAAAAAACAAGGCACAAGGTAGAAAAACAATTTCCAGCACATAAAAAAGTCAAATATTTATAATCAGAATATATAAAAAAGAAAAAAATGCATTATGAAAATGAGAAAAGAATAAGAGAAAATATCTCAGGATAGACATATAATTAGCCAATACATACATAGGGACATTTTCACCAAACTAAGAATTCCAGGTAAGACGACTTAAAAGTAAGGTTTTATGTTTCATCAAAAATGAGAAAAAATGTAAAGATATTAATATCCTTGGTAAATGTAAGAAAAGTGTCAAGTTTCTGTATTTTTAGTAAAGATGAGATAAATTTAATTTTTTTTTACTTCTAGGACTCTATTTTATAAAAATGCAAGCATTCATAGATAAAAAACTATGTAAAGATATTCATTATAGCATCAATTGCTTATTTTTAAATAAATTGTTAAGCCATCTTGATTTCCCTCACTATGACATGATTAAATAAATTATGATTCATTTACATAATACTATACCTTGAAGTTATTTTAAAAGTATAAGTTAGAACTAAATACACTAATATGTAACTATTTCTAAAATACATCAAATACACAAATCAATTTGTATATATAAAAATGAATATATATATATTCACATATATATTCCTCTTTTTTCAAAGGAGAATGCATAACAGAGAGAGAGAGAGAGATGGGGTGGGGGAAGGAGGTCCGGAGGGAAGGAGGGAGCACATTCAAGCAGGAAATATGTGTTGAACATCTACTATACACCAGTTTTTGTTCCATAGTTAGGACAAACATGGTCCCTGTTCTCAAGTTCTTCTTCTTCCAGAAGCTGACAAAAATGTGTAAACAAGTAAAAGAACAAATAAGTAACAGTATAAGGAAGTCATTCAAATAGTAATTTTTCACACATTAAGATGTGTTATAAAGAAAATAATACAAATAATACCATAGAAGATGAAAGAAGGGCTGTAACAAATAATGGATTTAGTGGTCACAGATGGCAGCATTAAGGAGGTCCATTGAACTGAAACTTGAATAATGAGAAGGAGGAAACCAGAGAAGGAAAAAGAGATTTCGAGCATAGAGAATGCAAAAGCCCTGAAGTAGAAATGAGTATAGAGCACAAATTACAGAAAAGAGACAACTTCTATGACTGCCACATGATCAATACAGGCAGAGATGTAGACAGGAGACAGATTACAAAGAGCCCTGGGGCATAGCAAAAAGTTTAAATTTTATTAAAAGTACAATAAAATGATTATTCAAGGGTTTTCATCAGGTAACATAACTTGATTTGTGTTTAGAAATATCACTTTCGCTGCCACCGAAAGAAGGAATGGTACAGGACCAAAGATAAACAGACCCATTAAGAATGTGTTCCAGCAGTTTAAATGCCATGTTACAGTGGTATGCATTAGCTGCAGAGATAAAGAATGTTGCATGAGTTTAGTGTATATTGAGGCAAAACAACAGAACCTACTGTATGGAGAATGTAAAAAAAAAAAAAAGTCAAACTAGACTCCAAGATTTTGGACTTGAGCAGCTGTGGTAAATAGTAGGACAATTTTTAAAGATGGAGACAGAAAAGGGGTAGATGTTGAACTTGCAGGAGTCATGAATCCAGTTTTTATCATCTTAGGCTTGAGTTAATATTAATAATAAAACTAACACATGTAATATTTAGATTTTAAGCACTTATTGTATATTAACTCATTTAATCTTCAAGAAATCTTGTTACTTAGATAGCCATTGAATATCCAAGTGCAACCTTAAAGAGGCAAGAACCCCTGCACCTGAGGAGAGCAATGGGGGAGTTATTTTCATACAGATAATATATTTTTACATAGATACATTTTAACGCTATAAAACTAAATGAGACTCACTAGTGTTCTGGTTATCTATTGATAGAAAGCAGCAGCTACTTTAAAAGGACAGGGAGTCTGTGGTTTGATAATTCAGACAAGACGCGGTGCAAATGGCTTGTTCTCCTCCAGATTGTCGGGAACCTACATTGTGAATGGCTAGGGAATGAAAACATCCAAAGCCTCCTTCACACACATCTGGTACCTGGTCTGGCCAAGTGAAAGAATACACTTAGGATCTGACCTAGATGAGGAGTCCTCTGGTTTGGACTTCTTACAGCTTCCTGGCCTTCCACAGCTTCATGTGTGAAGTCATATGGTGTCACTTCCACCACACTCATTGATCAAAGTAGTCATAAAGTTATCCAAACTCATTCAAACCTTATCTAGGTTCAAGGGGGAGATGCTTGGACCTTAATGATCAATTTGGGAAAGAAGAAAATTTTACCCTTTGTGACAGTGTGGATGGACTGGAGAACAGTATGCTAAGTGAAATAAGCCAGTCAGAGAAAGACAAATATTGTATGATTTCACTTATATGTGGAATCTAATGAACAAACTGAACTAGCAGGCAAGGTAAAGACAAGTGCATAGATAGAGAGCAAGGTGATAGTTATTTAGGGGGTGGGTTAGAGGGTGGAGGGACCAAGCCAAAAGAAAAAAGAACTCATGAATATGGACAACAGTGTGGTGATTGCAGGGGAAGGGGGTAAAGAGGGTTAAATAGTAAAAAAATAAAATAAAATAAAAAGGTTTATAACTGTAAAATTAATTGAATAAAAACCTTGATATTCTATGGGATTTTAGTTTTATTTGGTTCATAAGAGGGAACTCTTGTCATCCTATTTAATATATATAAAAAATATCTATATAGAGACCTCTCTCTACATATATATATCTGTGTAGATATATATATCTACACACACACACACACACACACATACATACATACATACACTTTGTTCTAAAAAATCTAATTTATCCTACAGCAAATTATAATAGAAAACATGTTTGCTCATGACTTCCAGTGAAGATGATGACATAGATAAACACAACTCACATCCTTGCACCACCACATCAAAATTACATCTAAAATAGAGAACAACTATCACTCAGAACTGTCAAAAACTGAGTCGAATGGAAGTCTGACAACTATGGAATTAAAGAAACCACATCCATCCAGACTGGTAGAAGGGGCAGAGATGCAGAATGGGCTGGTCCCATATCTACATGTGTTGGATCAAAATACAGGAGGGATCTCTCAGGGGCAAGGAGTCCCAGCCCCATACCAGGCCCCTAGCCCAGGGTTCTAGTGTCAGGAAGATAAGTCCCCATAACTTCTGGCATTGAGTCACTGGAAGAAACTTCTGGAGTCTCAAGAAATTCCTCTTAACCCACACATGGACTTACTCAGGCTCATACCCACTGAGCTCCAGCACTGGGGTAGCGACTTGAAAGGCACCAGTGGCATACAGAGAGAAATTGAAGTGCCTGGCCTTAAGGCAAGAGCTGGGGGACAGAAATGTGGGCAGAGGACATTGTCCTTTTTCTGAGACTTCCCCCAACAGAACCACAGAGCCAGCTGACAGGTGCCATATCTGAGACTCCATCAACCTGGCTAACATTGTTTACCTCACCCTGAAGATCCCCTGAAACTCCATCCCACCCAGCTTATTGGTACACCTATGCTTCTTTCCTTATCTGAATGGCTGGTCTTGGCTCATGCTTCACAACTTACTAAATCCTCTCAAACAAACAATGGCCAGCCTCAGTGACCCTCCAGCCCCTGTGACTCTTGCTAAGTGGCTGTAGGCCTGGCACTAGAAGCAACCAGCCTGAATACACAGTTTGGCTTCACCTGGGAATCTCCACGCTGAGCACAAGTAGCAGTCATCTCAGACTGCTTCATAGTTCAGGTAGGGTGGCCCTGGGCAGAACACAGGTCGGGCTGACCTTGGCCTACACCACCTGGGAAACCTCAGAGCCTATGTACCCAGTAGACAGCTACAGACAAGGTTGAAGCACTACCACCCTGCCCCCACACAGCTGATCCTCCATGGAGAGCAGAGATTGGTGGTCAGTGGTCATAGCCAATCCTTGCAGCTGAATGGCCTGGGTAAATCCCTCCTATTGATCTGCCAAAAGCAGCTAAGGCTCGAATACAAGAGGAGGGTGTACTCCACCCACACAAAGGGTACACCTCAAACCCCCAGCTTGGGTGATAAAGGAGGCTGTGCCACTGGACCTTACAGGATACCTACTACATTAGGCCATGCTTCCAAGACAGGGAGTCATAGCAGCTCTACCTAATACATAGAAACCAACAAACGGAGGCTGCCAAAATGAGGAGACAAAGAAACATGGCCCAAATGAAAGGACAGATAAAAACACCAGAAAAAGAACTAAACAAAAAGAAGATAAGCAATCTATTGGATGCAGGGTTCAAAACACTGGTTACAAGGATGCTCAAGGAACTTAGTGGGGACTGCAACAGCATAAAAAAGATCCAGTGAGAAATGGATGATACACTAATTAAAGAACGATTTATAAGAAAACAACAGTAGAGTGGATGAAGCCAAGAATCAAATCAATGATTTTGAACATAAAGAAGCAAAAAAATACCCAATCAGAACAAGAAGAAAAAAGAACTGCACCCCCCCCCCCCCGCCCCAAATGAGGATAGTGTTACAGGCTCAGGGACAACTTCAAGTGGTCCAACATTCGCACCATAGGGGTGCCAGAAGGAGAAGAGAAACCTATCTGAAAAAAATAACGAAAGAAAACTTCCCTGATTTGGTGAAGAAAATAGATGTGCAAGTCCAAGAAACACAGAGATTCCCTAACAAGATGGATGCAATGATGCCCACTCCAAGACACATCATAATTAAAATGCCGAAGGTTAAAGATACAGAAGGAATCTTAAAAGCAGCAAGAAAAAAGCAGTTAGTTACCTACAGAGGAGTTCCCATAAAATCATCAGCTGATTTCTCAAAAGAAACTCTGTAGGCTAGAAGGGGTTGGCAAGGAATATTCAAAGTCAATAAAAGCAGGGACCTGCAGATATAATTGTTCTACCCAGCAAAGATATCATTTAGAATCAAAGGGCAGATAAAGAGCTTCCCAGGCAAGAAAAAACTAAAGGAGTTCCATCATCATCATCAAACCAGTTCTGTGATGTTAAAAGGACTTATTTAAGAATTAGAAGATCAAAAGGATGAACAATAAAATGGCAATAAAAACATATCTGTTAACAACTGAATCTAAAAAACAAACTAAGCAAATAAGAACAGAATCAGAATCATGGATATGGAGTGCATTTTGATGGTTGCCAGATGGGCTGGTAGTATGTGGGTGAAGAGGTGAGGGGGTTAAGAAGTACAAATATGTAATTACAGAATAGCCAAGGGAGTGTAAAGTACAGTATAGGAAATAGAGCAGCCAAAGAACCTACGCATGACCCATGGACCTGAACAGTGGTGTGGGGTTGCCTGAGGTAGTGGTGGGTGAGGGGTGGAGGGGAGCAAAGGGAGAAAAATTGGGACAACTGTAATAGCATAATCAATAAAGTATAATTTAAAAATAGTTTGTTCATAAAACTCATAACAGCCTCTAAAAATATAATCAATGTTTCTCTAAAAAAGACTGAATATTAATTTACAGTTGACCAAGCCCCTCCCAAGATTAAGTATTCAATATTATCTATTTTATCTATTCCTAAGACTTTTACTACAGTTAGTTGTTTTTTTTTCCCCCCTGAACAA
Source organism: Mormoops blainvillei (assembly GCA_004026545.1). NCBI lineage: Eukaryota > Metazoa > Chordata > Mammalia > Chiroptera > Mormoopidae > Mormoops > Mormoops blainvillei. Next base: position 20,849 of record PVJD01012434.1, on the reverse strand, counting down.
AAAGGATTAAAAACATTTTCACTCCCATTGTCTTGTCTTGGGCAATGCTTAGTCAAAAACACCTGACTGTTCTGCTTTCTTCCTTAAAAATTAACAAATTATTTGAAAAGGTATCATTGTAATCTCTGAAAATCATGAGACAATGGACAAATGATGCCCTTCCATATAAAACCTCTTGAAATTTATAATCGAAATTTCGTATCTGGAGCAGCTTGTGTCTGATAGAGAGGCCCACCATGAAATGCTAATGTTTATTCAGTCAGTGCCCTCCTTCCTTTAAAGGAGAACTGTGGTTTCGCCCTCATGCAGTGAAGAGGGTGCTTTTATATTTTCAGACAACATTTGACAAAGTTCCACATCACAGATTAAGGTCTTGGTAAAGAGATTGAGGTCTACAAAAGAAGGAAAACAGAATGGACATAAATGTACATAAAATGGATTGAATGTTAGCTAAAGGGCAGACAAGAGTATGGCCATAAATAAAAACTTTTCATGGCAGCTAAAGGTAACTGGAGAAATATTATGGGATCAGTGTGAGGATTCCACTTACTAACTCCTAAACTGTTAACTGTGAATATGGCAATCAAACTGAAAGGAAAATGTCTCCCTAAATATAATGATATTGGAAGAATGGAGAATAACACTAAATTCAATTTTCTGAAGGAGAAAATAACACTTAATTGTGTGATATGTTTTATAAATAGATACAAATGAACACAGTTTCAGTTTGGAATGTTAAGCTATATGTGTATATGGGTGCATTTAACCTCACAGTTGTAAAGGGGACCAAGAAGACAAACTGCAAAGAAAAAGGAAAGTAGAAAGTGGAAAGTCCATGAAATGAAGAAAATCTTTTTCAAGAGAGCAAGGAAATTATGAACACAGCACTGAATCGTCATTTCTCATGGGCCTCTTTATCCTTGACACATCCCCATACTGGGTTGTCAAATAAAATATAGAATTCCCAGTTAAATTTGATTTCAGATAAACGGATGACAAATTCTTAGTATAAGTGTGTCTCATGCAATATTTATGGGGCACAGTTATACTAAAATTTACTATTTATTTATTTGAAATTTAACTTTAATTCTGCATCTTCTTTCATTGTTGTTGTTGTTATTGCAACCCTAACCCAGACACATGCTGCTGTCCAGCAGTTCTGGACGTCAGTAAGCCCTCTGGGAAAAGAATGGGGTTACTAGGCATATTGCTTGGAAGGAAAACCTTGGTTGTGATGAGAATGGAATCAAACAAGAAAAACTATTATCATTAAATTAGATTTTTGTGTGAGTGTCCTTTGAATTTTATCCTTTTTAAAAATCTTACTTCCTGTTTTACTTTTCCTGCACTGTTTATTAAGTATGGGATATTTTGTATAACTAACATTTTGACATAGTTAACACCATGATGCATTGTTTAGTCTTGAAAATATTTTTGTTTTCTTTTTGTTTATAGAAAAATTATTTTAGATCATTTAAACATATCAAAGAAATTATAGTCAATTTGAATCTAAATTAACTTTCTCAAAGCTTCTATCAATATAAGGTAATAATAAATAACCACATGATATTGTCAAAACAGAAAATTTACCTTTGGTTACTCCAATGAGATAGCATTGTATCTCTAGATAAGTCTGTGACTTCTTTTGACCTCAATTTATCATGAAATAAAAAACAACAAACAAAGTTTAGCTCTGGCTGGTGAGCTAAGTGGGCTGAGTGCCTGCCTGCGAACTGAAAGGTCACTAGTTTGATTCCCAGTCAGGGCAGGTCAACAGGTGGGGGCAACCAAGAGGCAACCGATCCATGTATCTCTTGCACATTGATGTTTCTCTCCCTCTCTTTCTCCCTTCCTTCCCTTCTCCCTAAAAATAAGTAAAATCTTTTAAAAAACCAAAGTTTAAATATAAGCCCATTATATTAAAAGTATTTTTTAACTCTTAAGATTTTAAAATTATATGAGGTATAGCTCCATACCTTGATGGAAATAGCCTGTGGAATTTTTGCTTTCAGCAAGTGTGTACAGGCCACATTTGAGGCCATTGCTTGGCTGGTTTTATTCTTCAAGTTAAGATCTAAAGGAACTCTAGTTGTGAAAGCAACATAAAAGGATTCTAAACTGTATATGATCTGTCAATTTCCTATGCCTGGAGAAGCTAATGTCAACTCATCATGTAATACTCAATTTGTACAATAAATTATGAATCTGCGGGAAAAAGACTTTAAAATTACAAAAATGAAACATATAATACTTATAGTTTAGATTGAAACTTTACCTTTGATTCTTTTGTGCAATCCTTCATTTTCTCATTTATAATTACAGGAACTATGCTACCTGAAATGTCTGGCATTGTCCAACTTCAAAATTCAGTTCCAGTAGTTGTATATCCAATAATACAACTGACTGGCTGTTATGGAAAATTCCCTTGTTATGAAAAACATAAAACATGTACAAAATATAAGAATAAAGACTGTTATGTGCATAACTGAGGTCCTGAGACAGTAAGATTTATCTTCAGTGACAGAAATTAGAAGAAAATTGAAAACCAGGATGAAAGTGAACACGGGATTTAGTTGTCCTGATCGTGAGTATGAATAGAGAGACAGGGTGTGGTTGTTGCTTACCTTGGTAACCAAGAATTTGGGGTTTAACGAACATTAATTGACAAGGTATAAAAGCCTTAGTCCATGAGAGCTAGAGTTGGAACTGAGATACCTATAGAAAGTTAAAATACTCTAAAGATCTTCAATAAAATGTACATTTTTAATAAACACTTCCTGACAAAGAGAGAGAAAAAGGAAGTTTATTTATTATGACCTTCACACTTGGTGCAAAATCCATTCTCCTTTAAGAATTACATTAATTTAAATATATACATATATACTATACACACACACACACACACACCCCTACATATATTATACAGTCCTCTTTCAGCATCCATGGGGGATTGGGTTAAGGCTCACTCCTACCCTCTATCCCCTCATCCCCACCCTGCTGATACAAAAATTTATGGATGTTCAAGTCCCTAAGTCAGTCCTCCTGTCTATGGGTTCTGTAGCCATGGGTTCCTATCCATGGATGCAAAACCCAGAGATACAGAGGGTCAATTGTATATACATTCCCTAGAAAGGAAAATTCAGATATAATCATGGAAATTCCCACACCTCCAGGGAAGGGGCCATCATAATGACTGTCAGGGGAACCCTCTAATTGCTATGGGCTAGTAACTATTATTGGTTCTTCTTCTCCTTTCCAAATGAGAGCAATTAACTATGGTTATTTTATCCCTACTCTAAAATTGTATATTGGTTTGGTAGAGGGAAAAGGTAGATAATTTGTCTTCCTAGTTTATAGGCCATTGGACCATGAACAATCTTATTCAAAAGAAATGCTTATCACCTGAGGTCCCAGCTTGATTTAGGTTGTGTCGTTTGGGAGGAGGGTGTGATCTACATTTGAAAAGAAACTTGATAGATAAGAAGGTGAACTCCTGCAGGAATTACCTACATGCCCACTAAACAGCTTTCTTTTCCTTCTGGTCACATAATTTGACATCATTTTCCAGTCTCACTTGCAATCAGGTATGGCCTTATCACAGCTCTGGTGAATGGAATCTGTTGGAAATAATATGTGTCTCTAGCATCTAATACAAAGGCTTCAAAATAGTAGGTGCTCAATAAAAAAGAATGAATACCCTCCTTTCCTCTCTCACATTTATTTTCTATTTTACTGCTTAGTAAATACTGATTGAGCATTTTACTCTCATCCATCGGTCTCTTGGGACTCTTCCACTTAAGGCCTGACCCAAGAATTCTGTCTCCAATAATATCTTATGAGCCACAATATTTCACACATCTTCACTACTATCAAAATTTAACTTCCCTTCCCCCAATGTCTTCCAAATTTTCCAAAGTGACATCAACTAAACTATTAAGCCATTACAAGGGCATTCTCACTGGTTCCTTTTTGGTTCCAGTGCCCTAACCAAAAAGATACACTTTAGTGGAACTCTCTCAGATCATGAGTTAGGTTAGTATGGATACATCCTTTCTAATTTTTTAATTTTTCATAGGAGTAACCCTGTTGCCAGATGTTGACAGTAAACCATTTAAGGAAAGATCTATAAAAATGTACCTATTTAAATAGTTTCTGAGAATAGTATTAGCAGGCCCTTGATATCTTGATAAAAGCACTACAGTGGAATGTGTCTAAAAAAAACCTTTTTGGAAAGGAAGAAGTTGCACAACAGATTACTAAGCCAAATTTAGATATTTCATATCTGAGATATTTTCAGAACAAGAACACTAATTATTTTCCCTTTTTGTGATCCCAATTTATCTGTGAGCAATCTAAAAAGAATAATAAAATGGTAAATATACACATTCTTTACAAATAAACAAACACTTTAGACATGACCAGTTGCTTAAATACACTATCGATCATTGAAATGAAGACCGAGTCTTTTACTAAACACACAAAGCATAATCGCTTTGGCTTATAAATTTGGCTGTGACAGAGCCCTTCCCCCTCTCATTTTTTATGGTCTTTGAACATCATCTCACTAAACTTTTATGTATATAGACTAATTAAGAGAATGATATTACATTTGATTTTACTATTTTTATCAAAAATGATTATCTTTAACAAATTCTTTAAATTGTTCTGCTTTTGTATGAGTGATTAATGTATTGTGACTGGTTCTTCTTGCCCATTAATTGTTTTATACAAGTGGATGCTAATATAAGCAATAAGGTTTTATTAATGTCCCAATCAAATATATTGAAGCATATATGTATTAAATACATGAGTGTTAAATAGGTGATCTTTTTAAAAAGAACACTAGGTTTTGAACATTGATCCATATTTATTAATTAATGTCTTTTTCAAAGCTTTTCTGCAAGAGGATGAAAAACTGATTATATTTTATCATATAAAATAGTATATCTATTAACATATAGATTTATTCAAATAATATAAGTGAAACTATAACCCTTGAAGATACCAACTTGAATATATACAGATTTATCATTCAATCCATATTTATGTCAAAATATATTCTCATTTTATAAGACCCTTAAAATAAAGTAATTAAGTAAACTTAATAAAGTAAACTTATAATTCTCTGCCAGTTTTAAAAATAAATTACCTAGAATAAAATAAAATAAAATCAATTTAACTCTAAAAAGAAGAGAAAATATTTATTAATTGTGATACTTTAATGCCATCAAAAGAATAATTTTTATTACCAAGAAATATCCCAAATTACATTTAATTTAATCATTAGTTACAAAAACTCAAAGATTACATAACTTAAAAAAAAACTTTTAATGAATTAACAGAGACAGAATAAAATGTTGAAGCCAGTGTAAATGTGGTCAAATCAGACAGCATTTAATTCTTTCTTCCCTCAAATTTCTAATATATGTTACCCTGAAATCTTACCATAATGTTTTGCCTGCTTAACCTTCAAATTAGGTTGCCAGCATGAGTGAATTAAATCTGGTTTTAGACAATCTCTGAAAATTCAGTGATTTAGTTAATTTTAACTTATTTTTCTTTATACATGATTTTTTTTGTTTGTTTCAAAGTATATGAAGATAGATAGCCTCCAGGTCAAAACAATTTGCAATAATCATAAAGTATGAATGGTTCATTCATTACCGTAATAAGCAACAAGTAAAAATCAATAGGAAAAAGACAAAGCATGGGTGGTAGTTTTAAAACACTGGGTTTATATTCTTTGTTTAAAAGTCTTTTCATCCTCCCAGTGACCTATTAGGTCTATGTACCTTTGTCTAGAATCTGAATGACCTCGCAACTGCTTCCATCAACAGGATATGGTTGTGTAACTTCCAAGTACGGATCATAAAAGAACGCAGGCTCACCAGAATACTCACTGTTGGAACTCTGATTGCCTATGTAACCGTCCAGCTATTCTGAGAACACGCTACTTTGAGGAAGGCAGGCTTCATGGGGGGCCTTAAGCAGGTACTCTGGTCAGCAGTCCTTGTTTTTGAGTCATTCCCAAACTGGGTGCCAGACATATGAGTGAATGAATGACTTGGTGTGTGTATTACTATTAATTGTGTATATTAATACCAGTGTGTTTTCATTTCTTATGTTTCTTATGCTCTGTAATAAATTATCACGAACTTAGTAGCTTGAAACAGCTCGAATTTATCTTACAGTCTAAAAGTCAGAAGTCCAAAATTGGTTCCACTGGGGTAAAACCAGTGTCAACAAGATTGTTTTCCTTCTCAGATGGAGGCTGTAAGTGTTCCTTTGATTTTTCCAGCTTCTGGAAGCTACCTGTATCCCTTGGCTTATAACTCTTTCTTCTGTGTCCAAAGTCAACAATGGCCCATGTGTCTTTCTCCCATCATATCACTGACACACACCTTTCTACCACCCTTTTTTCATTTACAAGGACCCTTGTGATCACATTGGGCCCAACAGCATAATCCAGAAAGATATCCCTACCTCAACCTTCTTTATACAATCATATCTACCAAGTCCCTTCTGCATATAAGGTGACATAGTCGCAGGTCCCAGGGATTAGAAGAAGGGCAACTTTGGGACCCCTTATTTTGCCTACCACAAGGTGATATAGCCAGCACCAGCTTCATAATTTGCAGGATCCTGTGTAAAATGAAATGCGGGATTCTATACTTAAAACAATTTGCAATAATTGTTTTATTTAAGACAGCCACAGCAGAACATTAAACCAAGCCGGAGGACCTTCTGAATGCAGATCCCTGCACACCTTCAGAGGTTGCGCATCCTCTCATGAAACTGGCCCTGGACACAGCCCGCTGGCATGAGATCACTCTCAACTTTTAGTATCCGTTGCTGAGGTTGCAGACATCTCGTGGCAGAGATATCTTGCTATGCCGTCCCAATCTCTGACCCCCGGAAAGCAGTAACACAATAAAACAATTCTTTTAAGCTGCTACATTGTAGTGAAATTTAGTATACAACAATGGTAGGTAAATAGACACCATCCAGTAGAAATAGATAGAATGACAAAAACATACATTTCAGGAAAATGAGTACAAAGAAACAGAAAAAAACATTTCAAGTTTATTATTAGTCAGAGAAATTAAGATTAAACAATAATATGGTATCAATCTGCCCCTTTCATGTGGCCAAGTGATTGGAAACATCTCATGTTACAGAAACCTTGGAGTGTTTATAAGTTTATGCAAACATTTTGGAAGGACAAATTGTTAAGGCCCAGTGACATTTAAAATATGTCTTTGACTTCTGCAATATTCTCAAACATCTGCTCAAGGCACAAATATTTTTACTGTAGCATGATTAGAAACCAAAAAAAAAAAAAAAGACAGCCTAAACATACAATAATGAGAGAGGTTGCATAAATATAATACAAAATTATTATGAAATATAATACAACCAATAAAGAAAGCTATCTCAGTAAGAAATGATATGAAAGTATTTTACATACAGAACTAAATTAAAAGAATGGAATTTGCACACAGTAGTTCCCATTTAAATTTCTTTTGTAAAAAATATGTATATTTATTTATTTATGTGTAGAAAAATACCTAGAGGTTTATACCACTAAAATTTAACAATTTTTAATTCTGAGCAGTCTGAGAAGTAGAAAAGGGAATAGGTGAGGTGATCACAGAATTGGTTCTGTGGGGCAGTTCTGACTCGCCTTTGTTCCTAAAGTGACTATATGAATATTACTTACTTTTGCTCACAAATGCATTCCAATTTGGCTGAGATGTTCACCCTAGAAATAGGACTCTTGCTCCTTATTCTATGCATTTCTGTGTTCTTTGAATTTTCTAATACTTTTATTATTATTTTGTCACACAGACACATCTTTTTGAAGGGCAATTTGGCAATAGCTCAAAAAATGTTAAATGTTTATTCACTTTGATTAAGCTCTTTTTAACCTTCCAGAGAAGAAGTATGTACAGAGATTTTCATTAAAACGTTTTTACAATAATGGAAAACTGGAAACAAGCTAAATGCTGACCAGTAGCAAAAAGTTAAACCATACACAAATCAGAGGAACACTAAGCAATAGTTTTAAAGAATAATTAGGTTGATAGAGCAATACATACAGACATGAGACAATAGAGAAAGAGACAGGCAGGGAGAGAGAAGGGGGCACGGAAAGTTAGGAACGGAGGGGAGGCTTAGGAGAGTGATAGAAAGGATACAGGGAGAGAAGAGGGAGAGTTTTAAATGTTAAACATATATATAAAATAAATACCTAACAAGAGGAATATTAAATAAAATATGATTCAGTCCTATAACATGGAACACCATACAATAATAAAATATAATTTAATTATTCAATATTTCTAATTTCTGATTCTAATGAAACAGATATGCTGTTCAAAATAAACCAATAAAAAGAAAAAAGGACTCAGAGGTATGGAAAACAGTGTGGATTGCTGGCGTGAGGGGGTATAAGGGAACTAAATGTTAACGGGAAAAAAAGTACAATAAAGGTTAAATCAAAAATACATACAAATAACAGGAGGAAAAAAATGAAAAGTGTTACTTTAAAATTATAAGCTTTTATTGTTTTAAAATTTAAAATATAAAAACATTATTATATTGAGTTTTGAGGGGATTTGTGGTTGTTTTACATTTTTTTATATTTTTATTTTCACCAATGTTTTAGCCATGTTTTACTACTGGAATCTTTCAAATTTTTAAGAAATAAATTTCCCCATTGCTCTCCAATATGTAAGATGAGCTTACTTTCATTACATTAGCAAAATTCCTATTGTAAAGCATTAAAATATTACAAATATAGAAAAAACTAGGCTGTTTTTAACTAATAAAACAGATAAGTGATGCTAAATAAAATAAGAGCAACTAAATGTAAATAGCATCAAGAGAATTCATCACAACTGAATAGTGTTTATGTATAATTATTACTTAATATTAAGAAATAACTTAATTAAAATTAATTTTCAGAAAAACATGATTGTTCAATGAATATTAATAAAGATCTTTAAAAATGCAATACTAATTCCTGATTAAAATATAAATAAAATCTTCAAGGTAAGCCAAGAAGAGCTCTCACCTATGTGATAAGCCACTTACTATATTAACACATATTAGTGATAAAAAGGAAATGACATTATTTGCAGATAGTGTGATGGTCTTCTGACAAAACTCAAGATAATTTGACAATAATTAGCCCGAATAACCGAGCCCAGGAAGATGTCCTGTTACAATCGTAAATACAATCATTCTCTGAGTATCTTTACAAGATGTTAGTTATATAAGCTATGGATTTGATGTTTGGTTTCCCTATTCAAGTAAAACATGTCGAGTCAAATATGCCATCATGGCTTTCATCAGTTTGAAATCTAATTTCATCTATTGTACTTACATCAAAATAGTCTTTTTTATATATAATATTTACAATTGTTTGGTGCAGAAATGGTTCTCAAATTACTAATAAAATGAAAAACATCAATATGCACTTGATTCTTCAGATATTATACATAGTTTGTTAAGCTAATCCAAATGTCACCCTGTCTTCTTAAGTTAGACAGAACTGACATAGGCCCCCTTCACTCAGGGGTAAATTCATTGCTCTCCCCGACATGGCTGCAGATGCCCAGATAATTACCCTGATTGCTTCTGCCTTCCTCTTTGTTCCTTGCCCTTCTCTCTTCTTTCTTATCACGATCTTGAAAAATCATATTTGGTTTTCTGCAGCCCAAATTTCTGTTCATTTTTGATGCTGGAGGATTTAGAAGTTCCCCTACAGTTCCTTTCTTTCCTATATGAGTTTTCTACAACCAAAAAGCTTAATTTCCTATTTTTTTCTAAACAAACAAGGTGTCACTTCCCTAAAAATCATTCTGATGTCTCAGGCTAGGTATGTTTATTTCATTACAGTATGCAATTACATATTTGTATATATTATCAATGCTACTAGGTTATAAGACAGGTTTTGCATACCAGTTAAAACCATATCAAACTGTTTGGGCCTGAATCCAGAATTCCCCCCCTTAGCAGCTGTGTGACCACAAAGGTACACAGGAGCCTCTCTGAGTCTATCAAAAAGATGCCACAGAATTACAGACATCACATGTTATTGTGAAGACTAAAAGAGGCAATTATTAGAAAACATTTACCATAGTGCATCATAGTAAATCCCAAATTATTTTTATTATTTTTACCCATTTTCTCCTTGATCTTACTTTTCATTTAATGGAAATACTGTAGTTTTTATAACAATAATAATAATAATAATAATAATGCTGAAGAGTGACAAATACACAGCACACGTTAAAAATTGATGTTTTCTTTTAGAATATCAAAAAACAAATTGTAAATAATAACACAAAATACTCCACTCACAATAACAACAAAATATTAACCAAGGATAAGCCTAGAAACAAAAATGAGAGATTTATGAAGGAAGAGCCAACCTGGTATATTTCTCAGCAAGAAGACAGTGACTGTTGACCAATCCTCTAGGTTTTTAAAGTAATTCTAATAAAGGCCACTAGATTGTTTTTAACTTCAATAAATTTAGTCTAAACATCATCTAGAAGAATAAACAGGCTAGTATAGCTAAAAATTCTTAACAATATTGTCTCTGTATTGAGAATTATTTGCTGACCATTAGGAAATACTAGTTTTTCTCTGATTCAAATTTAGGAAATAACAATGCTCATACATAATAGCATCGCCATTCCCTTTGCTGTGTGTGTAAAAGTCCTAAGTCCATTGTTACAATACTGTTGTTGTTTGTTAGAAGGCTACAGTAAAGGAAAACAGGATATAAAGATTCTAGCAGAGTGCTGAACAAAATTTCTCTACCTACTTCCTTTCCTAAGAGAAGTATTTTCTCTCCTTTCCCCACACATTGAACAAGGGAAGTTCAGAATGTGATAAGAAAAAAGAGTAATTTTAGTTGTGGTGTCCTTGTATGACTGAACATTTCCAAGCTGAAGAAGTATGTTCTATTCAAATTTCAGGCTTCTTATTTTGACATCAAAAGACATTTGTGATCCTAAAGCAAAAATGAAAAATGATAGGACCAGCTCTTTGTATTTTCTTCTACTAGACAGAGAGTTCACTCTTAGGGGCAAACATGTTTTTCTTCCTTCTAAGGATGTCATTTTAGTTCTGAATAAACAAGAAGTGAATGTTTTCTGAGTAAAGGAAGGCATGGTCTCAGAGCATTCTAATGCTTATCAGGTTGTTTATCTTCTAACTGGAAATGGATTTATTTTCTGAGGTTCTACTCAGTTTGTGGTCTAACTGAGAGAGAGAGAGAAAGAAAGGGAAAGAAACACACAGAGGGAGACAGAGACAAGGTAGGAGGAGATTTTGATTAAGAAGAAGATAGAAAACTTGCCTAGGTGAAGAGTGAAAACTTGCCTGAGGGTGAAGAGTGACAACAAGAAAGAAGATGTCTTGGGCTTTTAGATTTCAATAGCCATCTTTTCTTTCCTACAATATTGAAATCATAAAAGAAATACGTAAAAATTTAAAATGACACCAACGAGTTTTTTATTCAAGAAACTTGTTCTATTCAGATACAGAGTGTCATAAAATTCTATTTATATATGAATAAACAGAAGTAGAGAAGAATATTTTACCTTAATTTTTCTCCCTCAGTACCCATCCTCTTTGGTATCTCTGAATATTGAACTATTTTAACTAAACTACTTTGAAAAGACCCTCTCTTAGATTCTGTGACACAAGTAAGCTTACCTTTGATTTCTTTTTCTCCTGTCATCTTGGAAATGTAACCATTTCCTAAAATTCTGCCCTTAAGACTCTTTCCTTCTCTTTCACACTCTTCTATCTAGGAAATGTAATCATTGCCTCGATTATCATCACATATATGGAAATGACTCCCAAGCAAAACTCTAAATTTTTTCTTCTACTTCCCTCACTGCAATAACAAATTCAATACTTCTATATTTTTTACATCTCAACCATGTTTTCAGTGTCTTAACAAAAAATTAGACTTATATAAGGTTTTCTTTTTCACTGTAAATTCAATTACACGTCCTCCTTTGAATTCTCATTACTACCACCCTGGTTCAAAACTTTTATATTCCCTACCTGAACTTCCAGAACTGATACAGAAAGGTCTGATCAGATCAATGGGGAGGTACAGGGAGGGGCCAAAGGAGGCTCTTCCCCGAGGCAATGGTAAACAGTCTAGGATGGGATTGGTTGAGGATCTGAACACCTCCAGAGCACATGGAATTATGGGCCAGAAGATTTAAACAGAAGGAGGGCAGAGACTGGGACTATCTTTTCCTCTTCCTCAAAATTGCCTGGGTGATCACGCTGTAGCCGCATGTTCCCAAAAGGACAACATTTTAAATGGGAGAAAAAAACTCTGAGTGCAGTTTAAGATCAGGCTGGCCTGGCAGAGGGTGGCAGGGTTATTTTTCTTTGGGTGTCCTAGAGGGGATGTGCTCTGAGGCAGAAGCCTGCCATTCTTCCAAAATGGTGTAGCTTTTGTATCTTATGTTGTTTTAGTTTATAAGCTAATCTTACAGAAATAAGGTAGTTAAAAACTAGCAAGGGGAATGATAGGGGATCTCAAGAGATAGAGGTGTCCAAACTTTTGGTATCTCTGGGCCACACTGGAAGAAGAAGAGTTGTTTTGGACCACACCTTAAATACACAAACACTAACAAAACCTGATGAGCAAAAAAAAGGTTTTAAGTAAATTTACGATTTTGTTTTGGGCCACGTTCATAGTCATCCTGGGTTGCATGCAGCCTGCCAGTCTCAGGTGAGACACCCCTGAAAGATTTTAGCCTTAAATAATAGGCTTAAGTGACCTATGCATGTGGAAAACTGTTACTCCAAAATTGTGGAGCATTTGAATAAAGGCTCTCTTCCTTATTCACCACAACTCTGCCTCTGGAATTTTGCCTAGAGGGTGGCAGCCGCAGCAGGATTCCACTTGCTGTTTGGTAACAGAACCGTCACTCATGTCTTGTCTTTCCCCACTCATATTTATCCACCCTATGCACTGTGATTAGATATGACTACTCAAAGCACTACTAAGATCTTCTCAGCCAGTAGAAATTATAAACTCTAGTTTAGGGTCCATTTCAAATGCCACTTTTCCTGTGGCATTTTGTTGTTACATACACTGCCTATACTGCCTATAATATTTCTCTCCTTTTATACCCCATAAAAGTTTGTGTGTGTGTGTGTGTGTTTAATGCCACTTGTCTTACCCCTACAGCTACTTATATAGAAAAGCACATAGAAAAAGAGAAATTCAAAATGTTTCAAAAACCAATATGACAGAAATGAACCTAGGTCTCCCACAATTATTGCATAGCTGGCATTCCTTGTGTAAACTTTCAACAGGAGTATTAATTTGATGCGTCTATTTTTCAACATTCTTTTAATTCTGGTTCATCTTGTTTTAAATGTTATGCATCAAAATTGAACTTCCTTGACTATTGAAAAAGTCTTATCCAGTAAAATTTTCACCATTCTAGAAAATGGTTATTTGGTATAAAATGATTGTAAGTAGAAAGAGTGAAAGTAGACAAGGGAGTCAAATTGTATCCCTAGAACAGTTTTGTAAACTTTAAATTGAATTTCTGAACAAAAGTAGTTTACTTTTGCGTTACCTGGAATCTCTCCAGAATGAAACCTCAGCTGCTTGTGATCCCTAAAGGCCACACAAAAGCCCGACTCTAATGATGAAAACTAACCTCCATTCCTGTTTCTTGGTCTACTGTCACTGATGGCTTTTTAAATGATTACAAATATCACAATTGTCCAACTCACTAAAAAATATACTGCTAATACCAATGGTAGAGCTAGATGATTTATATAGATCAGAAATACTAATATTCTTTAGAGTTAATTCTCATCCCCGTAGATGTATCATCACTAAAATCTAGCAGTCCGAGAAAATTATAACTTTTTAAACCCTTTTCATGGTAGAGAATTCGTCTCACAACTGGCAATCTGAAAGATGGGCCATATGTAAAGGAGCTTCACAATGAGAGCACATTTGGAGTCCCCGTGACCATGGTCACAAGGATGAACAACTTCCCTAATCTTAACCCCTACTTCTTTGTTTTCCCTAAGATGAAAGAAGCATGCTAACTTAAATAAAATATTCAAATAAAGTAGTTTAAGTTAGAAATATATAGGTCTGAGTGGAGGTCAGGGAAGCTTGAGGAAAAGGCAGAGATTACTTATAATCAAGTGTGTGTGTGTGTGTGTGTGTGTGTGTGTGTGTAGAGTATCAAAAACAAAAACGAGCAATGCCAAACCCAATGCCTGTGAGCTGCATAATAACAATGCTATCTCCCTGCGCTTTGGGGAAGAAACTGAAGCCTCCTGAGTGACTTAAATGCTTAGAGGTAGACATTGCATGGCAAAGTAGAGTTTTCAATTAAAGGTATAAATTCTTTATATTTTTACAATACAGAAAAATCTGAAGTAATCTAGGATGTAATAAAATAAAATCTCTCTAACTTTTTTCTACAGTTAATTCGTTTTTCTAATAAGGTATCTCTGGATTTTTGAAAATCCAAATAATCCCCAGTCAAAAATTTGAATTTTTAATTCACTTTACTAATATTTGTGTAATATAGAATGATAAGGCATTTGGTAAATGACCCATCAAATACCATCAGACTTAAGTCTTAGAACCTTTACTTAAAGCAATAGAATTGGAAGAATCTAAACTTCACTCCCAGTGAAGAAATGCCTCCTCCTCTTTTTCTTTCTCCTACAAAACCCACTCTTAAAGCCACTTCGCTTTGTTAACTTTCATGGCATGTATTCTCACTACAGCCTTCAACACCTGAAAAATTAGTGGAAGAATTTGACTGATTATAGAGGCTGTTTTCCTTGTTTCACAGCTTGTTCTAAAAGGGATACTCAGCAGAACTTGCATTTTTTTCTTTCATTTTGTGCTGTCTGCATGAGTAATTACCTCCCTGATTTCTGAGATGCAATTGAGTAGCTTCCACATTAGAAAAATCCAAAGATTGATAGAGCCATTGCTCCTAAAGGATTAGTTTGCTGCTATAATTCCACAGAGTAGGTCATTCAAATAGCAAAAAGCTGCAAAGTTTAATTTCTCCTGTTTTTAAAAGCCAGATATTGTTACCAATTTCAGGGAAACTGGAAAGTTCCCATGAGTCTTTTAAACAGGTGATGAGCTTTAAAATTCCCCAGAAGGCTTGCTCCTTGCCCTCATGGGATGTGTGATCCCAGAGATGGCTTTGTGATAAGCAGTGTACAGAGTTCACTTTCTGGAAAAAACAATCTTGTGACAATTTGTTTACTCATCTGTTAATTACAATTTCTACATACCTGTGCTGATAGCTTCATAGCAAGCTGAAATCAATTATACCAACCTCTTAGCAGTATTTAAACTGTGATGAAGCTTTACAACCTGGTTCAATAATGAAGAATTGCTTCTTTTAAAACAGGTGTCATCATCGGATGAGGTATCCTGTTTAGTCTGCTTGAGCTGCCATAACAAAATACCATAGACTGGAGTGGCTTAAACAACAGAAATGTATTTTCTCACAGTCTAGAGGCTGAAAATCTGAGATAAGGGTGCCAGCAGAGTCAGGTTATGTGAGAATTCTCCTCTTGGCTTACAAATGGCAGTCTTCTTATTGTGTCCTAATATATGGTGGAGAGAGAGAGAGAGAAGGAGGTACACACACACACAGAGAAAGAGAGAGAGAGAGATCTGGTGTCTATTTATCTTGTATAAGGACACCAGTTCTTTCAAATCGAGGCTCTATCCTTGTGACCTCATTAGCCTTAGTCACCTCCTTAAAGGCCCTATTTGCAATACACATGGGCAATTGGAGCTTCAATTCATAGATTTGGAGGGGGCACATATAGTAGTGGCATAGGCCAAAGAAAAATACCCACTGGTTTTTCACACATTTAGATGTTTTCAATCTGTATAACTCCAAATTCATGTTATGTGTGGAACCTGGGCTTGAACTAATGCTTCTGCCCCTTTTCTTTTTGTTTAGTGAATAAGTCGGGTGGTCCCTTGTATCAGTAAGGTATCTGGTATGCATGCTACAGAGATTGCAAAAGCCATTACAAATAAAATTATTTGTAGCTAGCCAAAGAAATGGTATCAAATTTTGTTTATTCCCTAGTACTTTTCAAGTTAGCTTATTTATTATATTTACAAGCTGATTTAATTTGTTGCAGATGTTTGGGGGAAGTTTTGTAAGCACTCACTGTTCGAATGTTTTTTCATAAAACCCATTTTCCAAATGTCTGAATAATGACAAAAGACCTCCTAACAGAATATTAAGCCAGGAAATTCATTTAAACATCACAACTGTAATCATAAGTGGTATAAGTTATAGTTGCTGTCTGATTAATTTTGGCTCAAAATAATGTTGATGAAATGATTACTTTTGACTTAATTTTTTTCTCTCATACAAAAGTAAACAGCAAAGTAAAAGACCACTTAAGCTAAACTCTTAATGAAATCAAAGGGCTTAGTTTTCAGGTAATCTTAGGAAGATGTGCTGTTTTCTTCTAGGAATATTGAAAAGGGACTCATACTTTCTAGATGGAATGGTAGTGAGTTTTTTTAATTTAAAAATAGTTGTGTAGTCTGAGGGTATATTTAGAAATTTTCTGTTATACTATTTATTCTTGGCTTTTAAAATTAATTCTGTTCCATAGTCATTTTTAACTAAGAAACAAGATATTTGTAAGTTAGCCACATATTTAAATAATTAAAATTCAACCTCTGAGATAAACCACAGATGCTCTACATAGTTAGCACAGTGCCTTCTAACCGGCTACACTAATCTGTGCAATAACACTGCCCTGTAGCTAAACATCTGGACAGAGCTAGAAACCAGAATAATAAACAGTTGTAGAATTCTATCAGATGCCTACAGGTGACATCACAAAACATAAAAAACAAAGAAAAAGAAAAATGTATATATTTGTTGCCAAATACAGTATTACAACTTGAAAGACAGATTATGCACATTTCCCATTACTGCTCTCAATGAATTTGACTTAAAGCAACATGATTTTCCATTTTATAACTAGCTGTCACATTGCATAGTACAATTCTTAGAGTTTAAACAGACGAGAGGATGTACAGTTATAAAAATTGCACTACATTTTGTAGAGGCAAAGGCACTGGCTCTCTTAACTATATCAGGAATAAAGTTAAATTCCCTGAAGAACCTTGTGTCAGAAAAATGTTCCCCTGCCCTAGCCCTGCCCTTTGCATTAAGGCACCACAGATTTCACCACGAGTTGTGAGAATGAGCAGTTCACCTCTGAGGATTGTATTTGGGAGGCATATTTTTCTATCTATACAGAAATCATTATGATAGTTGACATTATTCATTTTCACATTTAAGCAGGTGGATGTTGAAAGGACTTCTAAACTATTTGCTTTGGATGTCAGGGTCCCAGGATAACCAAACAACATTGACATCCATGGTCCCATGGTAAATTTAGGAATTTGGGTGATACCAGGAAGAATAAAGAATGTTTCATGCCCATGGCAAATTTCTATTGTTATAGATAAGAATTCAGAGAAATGGGCTATGATAAACATAATATCTCTTCTAGACCAACATTAATAGGAAAAATCTTCCCCAATTTCATATTAGAAATTAGAGACAACCAGGCAAATATAATTCACAACTAATTTGAGCCTAAAATTAATAGACAAAACTAATGCCTATAAAGTAGAAAAATAAAAACTTTAATTTGATTCTACAGAAAAACCAGACATTCAGAAAATTGTTTTTCTTTTCTTCCAAGCCAACTCATAACTTTAATTAAGAGCTCTAGACAATCTGAGAAAAAATATTATAAAACATTTTTTACATCTGTCCTTCCATGACTAGGCACAAAAATTTATAGAGCAGAGTTCTTTTTTAACTTTTCAGTGTTTTTTCAAGTATATAGAAAAAATGACCAAGCACTTAAAGCTACCATAAACTTAAATATAAATATCTATAGAAGGCAATATTGTTCTTTTAAGTTATTAGGATAGACTTTTTTTATCTTAGCTTTCAGATTTTATTTAACTTATATTCAGATGAAAAGAGTGTCTTTATACAAATAAAATTTAGGTCAAAAGGCAGTTCCACTTTTACTTTTCTGAGGAATTTTCACATTGTTTTCCACAGTGGCTGCACCAGTCTGTATTCCCACCAACAATGTACTAGTGTTCCCTTTTCTCCACATCTCCAGCATTTGCTGTTTGTTGATTTGTATTTTGATGGCCATTCTGACCAGTGCAAAGTGGTATTTCATTGTGGTTTTAATTTGCATCTTTCTGATAGTTAGTGATGCCGAGTATCCTTTCATGTGTCTCTGGGTCTTGTGTATGTCCTCCTTGGAGAAGTGTATTTTCAGGTCCTTAGGTCATTTTTTAATTGGGTTCTTTGTCTTCATGGAGTGGAGTTGTATGAGTTCTTTATGTGTTTTAGAGATCAAACCTTTGTCCAAGCAGTGGAGCTGCCTTTTGACCCAGCAATTCCATTGCTGGAATTATACCCTAACAATCCTGAAAAACTAATTCGAAAGAACATGTGCACTCCAATGTTCATAGCAGCACAATTTACAATAGCCAAGTGCTAGAAGCAACCTAAGTGCCCAACAGTAAATGAGTGGATCAAAAAACTGTGGTACATTTACACAATGGAATACTACTCAGCAGAAAGAAAGAAAGAGCTATTCCCTTCACAACAGCATGGATGCAACTGGAGAGCATATGCTACGTGAAATAAGCCAAGTGGTGAAAGGCAAATAACATGATTTCACCTATTAGTGGAATGTACTCAACAAAACAAAAAAGCAAGCAAAATATAACCAAAGACATTGAAATAAAGAACAAACTGACAGTAACCAGAGGGGAGGAGGGAAGAAGAATGACAGGGAAAAAGGAGGGGAAGGATCATCAATGCTCATGCATAAAGGACCCATCAACGAAGCCAAATGGGGTAGATTCAAGGATGGGAGCTGGGATGGATGGGACAGGGAGGAGTGGTGAAGGGAAAATAGAGACAACTGTAGTTGAACAACAATAAAAAATAAATAAAGTTAAAAAAAGGAAAGAAAACAAAATAAATAAATAGAATTTAGGGAAAGTGTGAAATTTTTATTATTCTTTATTTTGGAAAAATAAAGTAGTTGAGTGTGTGCTGTTATAAACTCACAATATCACTGTAGTTGAAATCAACATATCAGAAATTTACCATGTGATAAACAGAGAGGGAAGAATACCCTTAAAACTAGTAGTTCACTGAGCATCATTTTCACAGTAGCAAAAAAGTGAACACATTTCTTAAAATATTTTAAGAAAGGTGTCAAATAAGGAAAAAGTATATTCTCATTCTTCCATTTAGTGTCTTCATTGAAAATCGGAAAAGTCTAATGCAACTCTCTGTCAGAGGATAAGGATCAAATCTATACAAGAACTAATAAAGTAAAATTATACTAGGGTCATAAATGTAGGAAAATATCAGAAAAATAAGCTAAACATAGAATAAAGTGTACATAAGGGAGCTGACATTTATTTACTTAATTTACAAATGCATTTATGTGTGTTTATACATAATTATTTAGCTAAAAATAGTTAAGTAGACTGATAGATATTTATGGATATCTAACTATATCCACAAAACTATACATATATTATCCAAGAGTCTAATTTCTAGCTAAAATCAAGATAAAATATCTCCCTTCAGTATAAGGAAATAAATCCTACTTAAAAAGCAGAGTAGTCACTTAGTATTTTATACTTATTTAAAAATGCTTCATTGTAAGTATCACATTCTCCAAATAAATCTTTTGTGTATATTTTATTGATTGTGCTATTACAGTTATCTCATTTTTTCTCCCCTTTATCCCCTCCACCCTGCAACCCAACCCATCACCCCCACGTCAACATTTTCCCATCACCACTTCCCGCAGCCACACCCCTTCCCACCACCCACCATCAAACCTTCCCCGTTTTGGCTTTGCCATGGGTCCTTTATGCATGTTCCTTGAGGACTTTTCCCCTCCTTTTTCCCTGTTATCTCTCTCCTCCCCTCTGGTTACTGTCAGTTTGATTTTATTTCAATGTTGCTATTAATATTTGCTTGATTGTTTATTTTGTTGATTAGGTTCCACTTATAAGCTCCACTTATGTCTCCCATGAGATCATATGGTATCTGTCTTTCACTGTCAGGCATATTTCACTTAGCATAATGCTCTCCAGTTCCATCCATGATGATGCGAAGGGTAGTAACTCTTTCTTTCTTTCTGCTGTGCAGTATTCCATTGTGTAAATGCACAATAGGTTTTTGATCCACTCATTAACTGTTGGGTGCTTAGGTTGCTTCCAGCACTTGGCTATTATTAATTGTGCTGCTATGAACATTGGGGTGTATAAGTACTTTTGAATTGGTGCTTCAGGATTGTTAGGGCATAATCCCAGCAGTGGAATTTCTGAATCAAAAGACAGATCCATTTTTAGTTTTTTGAAGAAGTTCCAAACTCTTTTCCACAGTAGCTGCACCAGTCTGCATTCCCACTAACAGCATATTAGGATTCCCTTTTCTCCTTATCCTCACCACCACGTGTTGTTTGTTGATTTGTTTATAATGGTCATTCTGGGAGGTGCAAAGTGGTATCTCATTGTGGTTTTAATGAGCATATTTCTGATGGCTACAGATGCTGAGCATCCTTTCATGTGTCTCTGGGACCTGTGTATGTCCTCCTTGGAGAAGTGCTTGTTCAGGTCCTTGGCCCATTTTTTAACTGGGTTCTTTGTCTTCCTGGGGTGGAGTTGTGTAAGTTCTTTATGTATTTTGGAT